>JAURVB010013009.1:0-14753 GCA_033002965.1 Piper betle
GCCGGCGACGGAAGCGCAACACGGGCGTGGTGTCGCGGAGTGGCTTTCTTGCGTCGCGGTGGTTTGATGGGGGTCGGACCTGGTCGGGACGGCAGGGCGACGCCGTGGCCAAGCTAGGCGGCGTCCATCGGCGGCCGGGCGGGCGTCCACGGCAGCGACGGTGGCATGCGTAGTGGCGGCGCGCGGCAAAGGTTTGGGAAAGAAGAAAGGAAAGGTCGAGGGTGTGTGTGGTGGCAAACTCGTAAATATTACTTGACTCGTCTCCGACTCAAGTCAAAATAATATTTAAGTCGTAAAAAAATTCTAAAAAAATATGGAGAACAATCCTATAAAATCAAACACCAAAAAAATCATAATGATATGCTCTAGAACCATCAACCCACCCAAAATGCCCGTAATGCATTCTAACGCGGGTAACGACCTAAAATTAATTCTACGATCCATTATATATCATAATAAAAAAATGAACTGCATACTCTCATATATTTTGATAACTCATTTTTTCTGCTATGTTCATAATGTTATCATCATATACTTAGGTACACATGACCCTCATAGCTCATACATGAGACCGGCGTTGGCTCAGTACACGTGTTCTGAAACTGACTCGACTCGAAAATAACGATCGAACCGACCGGATCTAAATATAAAACCCTGACTCGAATCGCGGGTTTTACAAGGATGATCTCTTTAATCTATGTGACACGAAGTCTAGACAAGATCTGAACTTTTCTATGCTCTTCAAATGCACAAGACCATTGCCTGCAATCAATTTTTTTATGCAAGTTCGAGAATTTGGGAGTCCTCAAGGAAGGAAAGGTCAGAGGCTTCAACCATTTTATCTTAAGAGTAAAGCTAGATTAATTTCGGCATAAGAAAAAAATTTATGCCTCAGTAAACTTTACAGTATTGAAATGAACAAAATGAGAGAAATTAAAGTCATGATAAAGATGAAACAACTAATGTCCCCAACAAAATTTGCGGAATTCCCACCTGGTAGTATCTTCCATCAAGCTTCTTGATGCCATATCCCAGGAAAACATTCCCAAAGGATTTGACATCAGTAATTACTCCATTTCGCCTGAAAACATGTTGCGCAATTCGTACAATCAAATCCAGCTGGCCTTCCTTCACCACACGAGGTTTCACTAAAATATGAAATCATAGAGTGGCATTCTCTCTCGCTCTCTGGCATTCTATCTCTCTCTCTCTCTCTCTCTCTCTCTCTCGAACTCTCGAACTCTCGAACTCTCGAACTCTCTCGAACTAAACACTACCTGCAAAACGCAAATTAATCATAGATAAGGAAGAACACCAGCTCAAAGTACTGAAACTTTCTATCAAAACCTTAGACAAGTAGTTCGCTCTCAAAAATCAAACAATGAAACAGCAGCAAAACATGCACCAAGTCACAGACACTCAACCTTCCAAGGCCAGGTTCAAGCCTCTCTTTTTAAATCTCCAACGCTTCCCAATATGATATCAGATTTTGTGCACAAAGTGAGCTGATAAGGCAAAAGATTGAGACTTTCGTCGAATTCCATGGCCATATCAACAAATGAGACAACAGAAAAAACGTTAAAATGCATACAAGCCAACAAAGCAACGGATAAAGCAAATAACAACAACTAAAGTCCCTGCAACGATGAAGGCTACACCACCAAGCTACCCCAGATAAAGTAGACAGAGCAAACGGAAACAGCCAAGAATCATCAACATGGTAAAGAGATCACACCCCTACCGCGTCAAGCTCCGACCATCGGCGCCGGCGATCGGGATGACGAAAAGCGTCGGTTACAAGTGGGCCTAGGCATCGCTCGAATAGATTCTGGCCGTCCAAGTGAGGCCCATCTCTCCACGATTACATTTGGCCGTAAATGGTCACAGATTTATCGATTTACCCGCTAATTTGAATTGAATGTAAAAAAAAGAGTAAATAATTTATTTAATTTTATAAAAATATTATTAAAAATTGATTAATTTAACATAACCAATTTCATATAAAATGATAATGGTAGAAGGCTTTGCCATGACAACTTTACCGATTTAATCAATTTTTATTTAGTCATTTAATATTTAATTATAAAACTCATCTTTATCCCAACCATAATTTTAAAGTATTTAATTTTTAGAATTTTCTTTTGACGAGATTATCAATTTCGCTTTTTCTTGTTGCTTAATTTTTTCAATTTGTAATATTAGTTTACTACAATTTAGAGGGTTAGAATATTTTATATTATGTGAGTGAAAAATTAGTTTAGATAATTGTAATTTATAACCTACTTAACATTATTAGTTTATGATATATAAAACAATAAAAATATATCCATTTGTTAACCTTTTAATTGGCGACAAAATAATAAAAATTTGGTTATGATATAACCTTTTTAAATTTGGTTAATAACTTGATTATGATAAAAAATTTTAAAACAATAAATAGTTACAGTAAATGCCAGCCATTAACTAAGTCCTGAGCCATGAGTAAACCGGTTTAGGGCTTTGACGAGCATGGTTATACAAGTACTGCATAAGTGGGACGCATGCAATCCGGGGTTCATGCAGCCAAGGCGAAATATAATTCTTATTCGACCTTTTCGGCTAAAAGTGTCAAGAACACGTTCCATCCTTGAACTTTAATTTACAAAAAAATAAAAAATAAAAAAACTACACTTGCTGACCCTTGTCTCTTAAACGTGCTATGCCCTACTAATCTACACAATTTGTGAATGAATTTGGAGATGACAATGGATTATCAGACCTTCCGTCAAAAATTCAAGATTTCATTTTTTCTTTTCATTTTTATTCATTATTATGATTGCTTCCCGGTAAAAAGAGATGCCAAATAAGATCGCTTTTACAAGTTGGACGACAAACTACAAGGTTTCTTCAACTGACTGCGCAAGTGCGCAATTACATAGTATCTATATCGGAGAGAACAAATTACGCACTGAATACAATTTCACCGTCATACTACCATCCATTAAATGGACAAGACAAGCATATACAATAAATTCTTTTAGCCAAGAACATGATTACAAACAACCTCAATGCCTACACGCAAAATGAACATATTAGGAAATAGGAATGACAACTCCTGCGTTGAACATTAAACGTTCGCATGCTCCGCAAATCTTATATCATGAACGGTGCAGCTTGATGTGTAGATCTACATACCAAAGAGTAGCAGCCCACATTGTGAGATTGGGAGAGAACAACCAAATTATGTTGCGACAATAGTTGCATTCCTGCACTAAAAACTCCCATCATTAGACGAAAGCTCACCAAAAACAAGTTATATAAATAGTCACACGAACAATCCACACGAGATTGAGCAATAGGCCTCTGCATTCAATAAATCGAGTCAAAAAGACACTAGTCACCTTTTTGTTCTATCCAACCATAGATTTCACACTTGATATGCAAATATACAAGTTAAAATATTTACCCATTTTCCTTGTCTAATTGACTAGATTTTTTATCAAAATGAACACCCTCAATTATCATTTGCAGATTACTTACAAGTGAAATGCCCTCGAGAAATTGCATTCCTCACTTAAAAATCAGCAGTTAACATGGAGATTAATCATAAAATGCACGATATCATTAATCAATAAAGAAAAAAAGGGATGCTGCATATGGATAGACAAGAGTGACACAAAAACCCATCCTATAACTAAAGACAACTCCACATCACTTCCCTTGTCTCATTCTAATCATAAAACTGCAACCCACAAAAAACTTCTGAATCCAATTAATTCATAAGAAAAACACTCCTAAATTTTTTAATTCAATATTATTGCTCAGTCTAGCATGTGTTTGCTTCATTGTCAGAAAACATAGTACATCATGTAAAAATACAAAGTAGAGAGGCTCAGAATTTAGTTAATAATAGAATCTAAATAACTTAATAAGAAATGTATATTGTCAGCTCCAGAAAAAGAGAGCAACTTTATAATAATGTTGACAAAAAAACAATTACCCTTGATAAATGGCCTATAGGTAAAACTCCCGATGCATGAAATACACTCAGTCCTTCATAAAAGAATTTATGAAGTTGCTTAAAGGCAGGCTATACTAATGTCTCCAAGAAAACTTGAACATTGCATCTTTCTTTAGCAAAAAAGCAAACAAATAAAAAGAAGAAAGTTTACCTGAAAGCCATATGTTTGTGCGTTGTCACCACCATCATACATCAAAGTTCGCTATAATTGCGCCACACAGCCCTAAACTCCTCTCGGAATGTGTTCAAACGAGCTTTTAAGTTAGGTGTTCTAAAACTTGCATGGAGCACAGTCGCTACAATCATAGAAAGAATACCATATTGTACCGAAGGAAATAGGGGAAACAACATGAAATGACATATAAATGGCCAAAAAGATAGAGCATTTACCAAGAAGTCCAATAACGAACGCCAACAAGACCGTGAGTAAATTGCATGAAGTGAACCATAGGAGACAGCCAGCTGATTTTTATTTTCATTTTGAAAAAAAGAGGTTAACTAGAGCCATCAAATAAAAAACATAACTTGTGCAACAAAAAAGACTAAGCATAAAATGCATACCAAATGATAAAAATAGTACAAACACCCAGCGAGGCCACCCACAGATATGAATTGCTCTTTTAGTCGATGGTCTTCCACGATTAACAGGACTGCAAAGAAAATCAAGTCAATGCATATTTATCCCCTGCGTTCTCTATACATGTTGAATTTTTTAGTCAAATATAAGCAGTTATTTTTATCATATAAAAAGAAATCATCGCCCTGCTTATCGTAAATGCTGATCACCACAATCATAACGGCTTTAAGAAGAAGATATTGTACAATCTCTTACATGATTGGTGGCCTCATTTTTGCAGCTAAATGTGGGAGAACTGCCTCACAGTTCTTGTGACCTTCTCATTAAAAGTTACTGCAAAGCTGCAATCAATACCTCCATCAACAAAATAGAAAGCCTCTGTTGCAGATTAGTATTTTGACAGGTTTTTTCATGTGTTTTCTGCTTTAAGTAAGTTCCAATATTTTAGCTAATTTGTACCTGCATATCAGCTGTTAGTTTTTGTATTTGAAATTTGAGCTGCAATGTCTATAAATAAAGTACATAGGATAATCTATTGATTACCAAGTACCTTCATTATTTTGCATTTCTCAATAGCATTTACAAAAGTAAGCGGCAGAGAAAAAGATTATACAAAAATTAAGAAGTTCAAAAAATAAAATCAAATGACAACTCATCATGCAATTGACTATTCATAAAGAACAGCAATAACAACTAAAACGAGATGACGGGATAGTAAAAACTAATTGAACAACTATATCAAATATCATAAGTTGAGAAACAACCAAACCGTTATTGCCCAAGATAAGGACATAAACACAAGCTAGATTATTGAATACACTTGCTGGTGGAAGATGAGGCAGTGCACATGGCAGATTAATAATAAACCAGTGGGCAACTAAATTTTTAAGCACCGCTTAGAGATCACACGCAAATAAACTCATATTTTTTAGCCCTACTAACTGCATTTCTATCATTCAGGTAATGACCATGGAAAATTGGCATCAATGTTGATAAAGTTTCGAATATCCATGAAATGCAATACAGGTAATACTTCTATCAAGAACCACAGAGGACACTCAACACTTAGGAAATTGATTTTGTAAAGCACATTATTTTTTCGAATTAGCATATTATAAACAAAGCCCTGCAATGAATTAGGCAACATGAATACTTGTAACTAGTTTAAACTTTATATAATACCTTAGAAGAGGCACCATGCAGAAATAGGTTCTACTAACACAGAAACTTCAATTTACCTATTCAATAAATCTATATACGAATTTGCCAATAGAATTTATGGTCATATAAATAAGCACGCATTAGTGGCATAATGTCAAAATACACACCATAATCATAGAAAACTTATAACTTCAAAATGAAAATTTACTTCTGATAAACACAGAATGGTAATGCATTTTATTTTCATACATACCTGTCATTTAAAAAAGCAATACTTAATGCCGTCAAAAGAGCAGCAATAATTGCAAGAGGCCTTCTGAGAAAGCCCATTCCTAAAAAAACCAGCACCATAAGTTATTGTATCCTAATAGGAGAATTTATAGCATGGACAAATTGGATAGGAGAAATTTACCAAGGATGAAAATGATCATCAAAAAATAGTTTGTCCGATAGCTGCAAAAAAGGGGGGTTGGGGGCAGCATAGAGTCAAGTAACAAATACCATGAAGTAAACAATATTATTGATAATTGAATACATTGTTCAAGCAACTAAAACAACATTAAAGCGTCTTCAACTCATTTTGCTCTTTAATGGTTGCAGCATTTAGTGGGTGTCAAAAGTAAAGATTTTATTTTAGAACAAGTTTCACACCATTGAATACAAGAGTGATCAAGCAGTCTTATAAAATCCATGCCACTTGAAGGCGTAGATGATGCATGTGGCGAAGGTGGTTGTAGAAATACTATACTGAAAGCTAAATAATAATAACTGGCACACATAAATACACCAAAAAATTACCATATATAATGCTGAAAATGCAGAACAAGTAGGAAAATAATATCAATAAAGCATATTAAAAAACTTACATTACCCAAACTCTTATTTCTACGTTCAACATAAAATCTTAAAGCATACAAAAACTCATATGACAGCTCAAATTCAAACTTAATGAAAACAAGGCAATCAATGCGGCAAAATTATAGTCGTACTAATCTGATAATTCTCATTTCGAAGAGAAAAAGATACAATGCTAGTCCCCGTTAATAATTTGGCTGTGAGAATAATGATGGAAAAAAACCTTCCAACTTTATTTTGAGAGAAGAGAATCCCCAAATAAAACACTTGCCAAGGAGTGATAAAGGTATCTTGAGTTGATAATGCCTTTGATATATTTGATTGTGTATAGCGTGTTTCACATTTGATGATCTAGTCAACCAGTAGGTAGGGTAGTTTCTATTTGCATTGCCTAACTGTCGGCAGTTTTGTCACTAGAAATCCTCATTTATATGGTCATGTATTCTGATAATCAACGAAAAAAGTTCAAATTTCTCATGACTCAGAAAGAAACAAAGCAAAGCCCGGTTATCTGATTTCCTTAACACATCGTTAAAATATTTCAAAAGTAGCAGAAAGCAACAGCAGAAGAAGCTTAATTCAACATATTACATGCAAATTGATCAGCTCAAACACAATTTTGAAAAGAAAAAGAAGTCGATTACTATCAAAGTTTGAGACTATCTGTCAATTATCGTCATCATTTTACAACATATGATGCATGAAATTCAACAACATTACATGAAATTTGATCAACCCGATCACAATTTTGAAAAAGAGAAAGAAGATGATTCCTATTAAAGATTGAGCTTTCCGTCAATTATCGTCGTCATTTTACAACTTATCATGCACGAAATTCAACAATATTACATGAAAATTGATCAACCCAATCACAATTTAACAAAAAGAAAAGAAAATTTAGCAGCAAAGACTGCACTTTGAATCAATCACACCATATTGCAACAGAACACGCATACATCTCAAAAGTAGTACATGTAAAATGATCAACGCAATCACAATTTCGAAATAAAAAATGAAAAAGAAAAAGCATCCAAGTAAAGATCACATTTTTTTTAATTATCAATCATCTTCACCAAATAACACCAGACCACGCACACAATTCAAGATTACTGCATGCAAATTGATCAACTCAATCTCGACTGCCTTGGACCAGGTAAATAAAAAATAAAAGAAAGAGAAAAGAAAAGGAACATACTAGTAAAGATTGCATTTGAGGCGGCTGTTCCACTTGGAGTAGGACCTGGGGAAGGTGAAACGGGAGAAGAATTCGGGGAGAGGGCGGGGAGGTGAGGACCAATCCACCTCACGAAGGGCGTCGATCAGATCCTCGGCCGTCACGTTCCCCCAATCCATCGCCAACAAAACCCTCCAACAACCAACAAACAATCGATCACTCCCCCCTCCTCCAAAAAATCAAACCCAACCAACCCACCCGAAAAGAAGAAGACGACGAAGATGACGCTTGGGCGAGGGCAAGTTGCGTGCAGGGGATGTCGACGACGACGCCGTCGGAAGGAGAACTTCCGGTCGTCTTCGTCGGAGTCGTAATAGTAACCCAGTTCTTGTTGGCTTCAACTCGATTCCTTTCATTTATTATTTTTCGAGTTTGGGTCGAAAGAATCTCCATAATCGAACCAATTTGAGCCGGTTTACTTTACCCTAAACACTAAAAAGTTCAATTTATAAATTTTATTTTATAATTTATAATAATTGATCTCTTTATTTTAAAAAATAAATATCATTGTTGTATAATTTTTTTTTCAAAAAAACAAAGAAGAAGTTTAAAGCCTGCCCAGACAAGGTGATATACACTTTGAGTAAAATTCAAACTTTTATCAAGGTTTTTTCCCTAAAAAAATAACTTTAAACAAGTTGGTAATTGATTATTCAAATCAAATTGAACTTAAATAAATTTTACATCTTTAAAAATTTGACTTCTACATTATATTATGGATTTATTTAGATGTATTGATTTTTTTTATTTCTTTTTAAGATTCGAGTGTCAATATGTCGGCAGTACTATAAACCGAGTATAAAATTTTAAGGACAGACAGAGTGAGTTTTCAGGAATGGTTTGATGAATATGAGGATTCATTTTATAAAAAATTAGGACAGAAACTATTTACAAATGTAAAAATGTTTCATTTTCCGATGTCTCATTCACTGAGACCCTAAAACTGTCTGAAATTTACCTACTACAGCTAAATTGACACTATTACCACCAAAATATGATCGTTCCCTAGAACAATACTTCACAGATCATACCGTTGAAATTGATAACAAACGAAGATAACAACGGTGAAACTATAACTTTTGAATTCAATTCTTCTACTTTTAATTCCATATAGGGGTGCCTGAGAAAAGCAACCGACCTTCTCCTGAACTAAAACATTATCTCTGAAAGACCCATCTCAGTCATTGACAGGCAAACAGTTGAATACTTACCTCATTACAACGTTGTTAATTCAAACATACTTGAGAAAGTGATCCACTAACCATTTGGCCAACTATCACATGAGAAATTGAGTGATAGAGAACACTGATCAGCTGAATTCCTATGATAGATTGCACAGGTGAACCATATTCTAAGCAACAGGAGGCCTAAGCTTGTGATCTTCAGAGGTATCTATTGCAGCCGGCGACATCCATTGCCACATTGCTATAGGAGGATAACTAACAAATGACGGCACAGTTTTGTTATTATCATCAAAAGATGTTGCAGAATGGAATGCAGCTGGAGGATGAGTGTAAGTGAATGGAACACTAAGCCCTTCCATTATTTGTTCCAATCTCTCTTTTCAGCCTTAAGCTTAACTTTTTCATCCCGAAGCTCCACTTTCTCTGCCTGCAAGATCAAAATTAAGCCCAGTTAAAAGCATTCTCATGACTATCAGCTATTCTTCATTACCAGCAATGAGTCACTCATGAATGCCCTCTTCCATGTAGATGCAAATTGGATTCCATTATATCAAGATTCATAATGAAAGGTGACTATAAGTACAAAATATAATATTAACCATACAAGGTAATAAACGTGACAAGTCGATCACCTTCATATTCTTTATCGAGTCTTTAAGAGATTCATTTGCTTCCTTGAGATTTTTTTCTTCATTACGCAGTTGACTTAGAAGGCGAGTTGCTTCACTTAAAATCTCTATTTTGTCACTTTTTGGAGGTTTTTCAGGATCCAATAGCAAACATAATTCTGCAAACCTGAAAATGGTGACAGCCATCACTAATCAACCTCGGAATGTCACAAGATATGCACAAGGCAAATATTAGTAGGCACCAAAATGACAATGTACATATCATTTAGCCTATCCCTTCGCATTTTTCACGGCAAGCTTTGGTCCCAGGTTCTGCTTTCGACTCCACACGAGCCCTGAAAATTGTCAGAAGGAAATTCTACATCGATTGGAGAAGAAATTTTGCCAAATTCTAGCCCCTCATCTGCCAAAATAATATAGAGAGTGAGGGTAGCTCATAATCATTATGTTCACCACCAAATTAAAATGAAGAATTAGAGAGAGAGAGAATCATCTCCAAAATTTCAAATGATTATTCTGATAATTATTTTCCCCTTCCAATAAGACCGTTTGGTATATATGTACAATAAAGACATATTATACTTACAGAAACTTGGTGAAACAAAAAAGTTTTGCATGTTTCAGTATCTGTTAAGAAAACTAGAAACAAAGTAGAAACTTCATTCTTCATAAGTTTTCAAAGCCAGTAATCTTAAGAGTTACAGTCTTACTGAAGCATTGAATGACGTACAATTAGTATGCACTAAAACTTAAGTTCTCTCACTTTTTCTTTGGATTTTTCTTCTTGTAACAGTCCTCTTCTTTGCGAGAGAAATCCAGTCCAATTCCACAACTGAAAAGAAGGATCAATCACATAATTTACACTAACAATGGTATATGTAGCATAGACTATACACAAATACCATTGTTGGTATACCCCCAACAATAAACCAAAGTATAACAAGCAACATGATTCTCAAAGCTTAGGCTTAAGCTTTTAAGTAGTAGTATTAGAATATACACATGTAGAAAAAAATCACCAGATTATGTGAGGGGTAAATGAAAGAAAAGATCATCAGACATGCAAACATGCATGCTATGACCGGATATTTGTCACTTGACCGTTGAAGCATAATCGCCTTGGGTATTATATCATGATTGCAGTTCATTGAATTTAAATATTTGACATTTCTTTCAGAAATTTCGTTCCAAGAAACAGTTAACACTCAATACTTAAGATGCCTGCTCAAAAAATTTCTACAACTTTGTAAAATAAAAAAAACATTGGGAAGCACATATTGAAACGATCGAATGCATGCCTCAAAGACGTGGGGAACTGAAATCTTTCACAAATATATCATAATAAATCCAATCCAAAGTGATTGAAAAAAAAGGTGGCCAGGAGAAAGTTAGTACCTTCGGAGCGACTGATCACCGGAGAGGTGAGGCGGCCACATGAGATCCGGCGCCTGAGCTCCCTCCATCAAGTCGTAATCAAGAATCCACCCGTTTTGGTCGGTGCCCATCATCGCAGACGGATCAAGCACCAAAAAGATCCAACCAAAAACAACAGAGTGGCAGCAAAAGATAAGTGGAGGAGGCGAAGGGAAGTGATGAGAAATGATGAGAGAGGGTTCAAGAGTGGGAACAAGTACGGATCTAATTCCTTTCTTCCTTCTCTTTTCTCTTACTCTTCCTTAAGCGTTGACTCAACGCTGCTCTCCCTCCCTTGCTTTTGGGGGCGGGTGTATGCGTACGCCACTATCTAACTGACTTAACTAACGCATCCTCCCCGAGTGTCTTAACTTAGAAGACCAGTGTTCATGGTTCAGGGATCCAGAATCTATTTTAGTTTATTATTATGGAATTCAAAAAGTTGAACTAGTTGGTACTTAAAGCGATTTGGATTTAAATTGAATTTCAACTAATTTATTTTATAATAATTTAATGTGATTATTTTTTAGTATAGTTTATTTTAATAAATATTTTTATTTATAAGTTTTAGTATATATTGTTAGATTACTCCACGTCTGTAGCATAAATGGTGCACTGTGCGTATTAATCTTTTTTATTTTATAAACTTCGTGACATTGTATTATGATCTTCAATTATTCACCACAGGTATTTTAGGAACTATCTCTAACTACCTACCTATAGTACACCCGTTAAATAATAAATTAATATATAATTTATAAAATTCATCATTTAAAAAGTTTGTTTTATATAGAGAGAGAGAGAGAGAGAGAGTGATTTTCTGGTGGGTCACCTCGAAATCTAACGACTATTAATCATCTCTACTCATTACCCCCCCCCCCCACCACCACCCCACATTTCCCGCCTACCAGATTTCCCTCCCCTCGGGTGTTGCCATCCCGGCCGTTTTCTCCCGGTTCACACATTTTCTACCGCCACCACTGACCCTTGGTTCCTTCCCTCTCCCCACGACGGTGCCCCGCCTTAGTCATGTTCCCCGAAATCCGCCGCCCGATTGCCTCAACTGTTGCCGTTGGCCCCCTATGTTGGTCGCTTTCTTTGTTTCCCGACTGTCGACAGCGGCAAGGCGACGACAGTACTGGCCAGCGGGCGGCCGGCGGCGTAGTTGTCGACGGTAGTGCAACAAAACAGAGGTAGAGGGGAGGAAAGGGCGATGGCAATTTCGTAATAAAAATTTGACTCGCTCCCGTCTCGAGTCAAATTCTTATTATAAAATAAATTTTTAAAAAATAAAATAATTTTTGTAATGAAAACTTTTATTTTGTAATAAAAACTTAACTAACTCCTGATTAGAATCAAATTTTTATTACGAAATAAATTTTAAAAAATAAAATAATTTTGTAATAAAAACTTGACTCGAATTGGTAGCGAGTCAAGTTTTTGTTTTATAGTATTTTATTTTTAATTTTTTAAAATTTTTTAAATCTATTTCATAATAAAAACTTGACTCGAGTTGGGAGTGAGTCAATTTTTTATTAAAAAATATTTTTTTTAAATTTATTTCATATAATATTGACTCAAGTTGGGAACGACTATAAGTTTTTATTACGAAATTGTCATCGCCCTTTCCTCCCCCATCTCTGTTTTATTGCGCAACTATCGACAATCATGCCGCCGGCTGCCCGCTGGCCAGTGTTGTCACCACCTCGCCACTGCCTCTCTTCCTTCCCTCAACAAAATATCGCCATTACTGACCGTTTGGAAACAGAGGAAGCGGCCAACATAAGGGGCCGACAGTGGTTGTTGAGGCAATCGGGCGGCGGATTTCGGCGAGCATGACTAGGGCGGGGCGCCATCGCGGGGAGGGGAAGGAATCGGGGTGACGGCAAACAACGTGTGAATTGGGGGAGGGGGTAGGGTAATTAGTGGAGATGATTGATAGTCATTGGATTTCGATCCAACAGCCATCAATGAGGTGCGCTGCCTATGCGCTGCAAAAGGCAAGTAGCGCACCTCAAAATCCCTCTCTCTCTCTATATATATATAAGAGAGAGAAATAAGAAGAGAGAGAGTATGTAGGATGAGCCACAGCTCATACACCTAATATGAGTGCAACCGTTTAGGCCGGCCGATTTAAATGATGGCCCATATTAGATATTGTAAAAGAAAAAATTACCCCAAGGCCGGTGGCTGTCATCAGGCGCCTAGACTTAGCCGCCCTCTACCCAGCCAGGCAGCCACAACGTAGTCAGATCTGACCTTGTGCGACCGCGGTTGTTGATGGCCGGATCCTGTCACCGGTGAGGGAGGAAGAGGGTGGAGGTTGGGTATATATATATAGAGTCGCACTGTGCTGCGCTGCCGTGTTTTGGCAGCGCAGGCAGCGTTTTGGATTTGGACCGTTGGATCAAAATCCAACGGTCCAAATCCATCCTTTGTTTTCCCCCTCCCCACGTTTTCTCCTGCCCAGGGCGTTGCCGGATTCGCCGCCGCCGCCGCCGCGCGCCGCCCGCCGCCACCGCCGCCCCGCCCGCCACAGCCGCCCCGTCTGCCGCCGCGCCCCGCCCGCAGCCCTGCCCCCACCCCTCGCCCCGTCCGCCGCCGCGTCCCCCGCCCGCAGCCTTCCCCCTGTTTCCCCTGCCCCCTCCGCCGCCTCGCCCCCGCCCACCCCTGCCCGTAGCCGTCCCCCCACCGCCCCTGTTTCCCCTGCCCTCTCCGCCGCCTCGCCCCCGCCCGCCCCTGCCCGGTTCCCCGCCCCCCCGCCGCCTGTTTCGCCCCACCCCTGCCGCGGCCCCGCCCGCCCCTGCCCTGTTTTCGCCACCCTCCCCGGCCGCCCGTTTCGCCCCCACCCTCGCCGCCGCCCCGCCCGTCGACCAAGCTCCTCCCCGCCGTCTGCTGCACTGGCCACCTCCTCGCCGGCGTCACCTGCTTCACCGCCGGCGGTGGCGCCACAAAACACCGGGAAAGAAGGAGCAATGGCATTTTCGTAATAAAAATTTGACTCGGTCCCGACTCGAGTCAAATTTACGAAATAAATTTTAAAAATAAAATATACTAAAATAAAAACTTGACTCGCTCCTTACTCGAGTCAATTTTATGAAATAAAAACTTGACTCTCTCCTTACTCGAGGTCGCCGGCCGTCGGGTGGCGCGGCGAGAGAGAGCAGGGGGGAACAGGGGAGGGTAAAAACGTAATAAAAACTTTACTCGGTTCCCGACTCGAGTTAATATTACGAAATAAATTTAAAAAATAATTTTTTAATAAATACTTGATTTAATCTCGTACGAGATCGAGTTAATATTACGAAATAAATTTAAAAAATAATTTTTTTCATAATAAATAATTGATTCGATCTCGCACGAGATCGAGTCAATATTACGAAATAAATAATAAAAAATAAAAAATTTATAATAAATATTTGATTCGATCTCGCACGAGATCAATTCAATATTACGAAATAAATTTAAAAAATAAAATAATTTTGTAATAAAAACTTTATTCGGTCTCACACAAGACCGGCGCCGCACACTTTCCCGGGAGTTAATATTACAAAATAAATTTTAAAAAATAAAATAATGTCATAAAAACTTGACTCGAGCGGAGGGTGACCGAGTCAAGTGTTTTATTACAAAATTATTTTATATGTTTTAAAATTTATTTCATAGTATTAACTCGAGTTATGTTTTAAAATTTTTTATC
>JAURVB010013010.1:0-20811 GCA_033002965.1 Piper betle
TCCAGTCAAGTATAATAACTAAGTCGTATTAAATCATAAAAAAATTCATAAAAATCCGGGAAAAATCCAGTAAAATCAAACAACACCACAACATTATAGTGATATGCTCTATGACTAACAACCCACCCAGACTGCCCGAACGCGTCCTAACGCGGTAAACAGCCTAATACTAATTCTACGATCCACTATATATAAAAATAATAATAAAAATGACTGGCATACTCTCATATATCTGATAACTCATTCTATTCTGCTGTGTTCATGATGTTATCATCATATACTTGGGTACGCATGACCCTCATAGCTCATACACGCGACTGGCATCGGCTCGGTACACGTGTCCTGAAACTAACTCAACTCGAAAAAAATAACGGTCGACCCGACCGGTTTCGAATATAAAACCCTAACTCGAATCGTGGGTTTTACAGCCTGAGAGTACTCAGCCTTCGTGCTCAAGGCCAGGAGTAATATGGAAGGTGCAGAGGGGCGGAAAGGAATGAGATTTGACGCGAGAAGCAATAGAGAAATGGCCGAGGCATGAGAATGTGAAAGATAGGGGGACGCTGTCGACCCGAGGGCGACGGCTCCCGTATGTGCCCTGATGAGAGTTCTTGAGGAAGTATATGGTTTTCTTTCAACAGGAGAGTTTGCTCTCCTGTGCCAGATTGATATTAGTTATTTTCCGGGCCGGTAACACTCGGTTACTGAGGGTTTTTCATATATATGTAGGTGAGAAATGCGAGCGATGAAAGCTGTCGGGACTGCGGAGGAGCAGCACGGAACCGCACACACATGTACCTGCCGCGTGTAATTTATAATGACGGTGTGTTATTGCTACGTGAATGATAATTTTGATGTGTTTGCTTGAGTGAATTACTTGTTATGAAACGAACTGATAAATATGAATGAGTAGGGAGCCTTGGAGTTCAGACTCGGCTCATGTAAAAATGAACGAGATAACGATCGTATGTTATGGTAGATTATTATGTGTTATCATATTTTTATAAAATAGTATATATTTTCTTTTGATTTCGCATTTGTTGTTTTGTCTTATTTTGCTTGTACATCATAGCATGCATGGAGGCCGCATTAGAACCCAATTGTTCCCATTCATGCATTTCATATTTGCATCTCCATCTTCGAAACGCGAGAGTAGATCCCGGTTCGACTTAACCGAATCGAGTAGATTAGCGAACGGTTCGGTCACCGATGACATTTTTGGGTCGGTTTACGGGTGAGCCGAAACGGGGTGTTCCAGCACTACCAAATTAAAAATCATCAATTTTATTTTATATTAGCAATAATAAATTACTTTTTTTGTGTGTGTTTTTCCGATGCAAGCATACGAGCAGAGATGCTCAAAGCGGGCCCATATGCACTGAAGAGGTGCCCACCGAATTCAATCATTCATCGTGAAGAATGAAACGGCGGGACGCCATCAATCTCACTCTCAAAAAGAGACTTTTTAGAGAGAGAGTGACAGAGAGGGAGAGGGAGAGGGAGAGGAGAGACGGATGCGGAGCGACGGCGGCGGCAACAAGGATAATGGTGGCGGTGAACGAGTCGTCGCTGAAGAGTTACTCGACGCCGTCGATCAGCAGCCGCGGGGCCTTCGACTGGACCCTCCGCAAGCTCGTCCGCGACAACCCCTCCTCATTCCGCATCCTCCTCCATGTCCAAGTCCCCGACGAAGATGGACGTTTCCATCCCCCTCTTCTTTCCCTCCCTCCCTCCCTCTTTCATAATTTTAATTTGTTGTTTGTTATATGTGTGGATATTTGTTACAATCACTCAATCGACTACTGTAGCTGTTGGATTGGCGTTGTTTTGATGTGTTAGGGTTATTTGATAGAGATTTGATTGCAGCTAGGTCTTTTTTTGTTGTTTCGAGTATCTGTTTTGTTGTTGTTGTTTATTGTTTCGAGTATCTGTTTGTTGTGTGTTGGGGGTTATTTGGTAGCCATTTTGTTGTTCTCGTTCTGGCGATTGCAGCTAGTTTTTTTCGTTTGTTGTTTGTGTGCCTGGTTTTTCTTTCGTTGATGGAATTGAAATGTCTGTTGGATTGGTGTTGTTTGATGTTTTAAGGTTATTTGGTAGCCACATTGGCGATTGCAGCTAGGCTAGATTTTTTGTTTGTTGTTTGAGTGGCTGGTTTTCCTTTTGTTGATGAAATGGAAATGTCGCTGATTCGATTGTTGGATCGTTGTTGCTCGGATTTTTTTTTTTTGTAATGCCGGTGAAATCAATTTAGGGGGAAAACATTATAAGGTTTGAGGTTTCGCTGAGATGAAGGGGTAATGCGATGGGTTGATTGTTTGTATTTTGTGCCACGACATGCGCGGTGACTGGGTTTGGAGGAGAATATTATTTGTTGTCTCCGACTCTGTGAGCCATGTTTGAATGATTTTGGAGGGTTTATGATTTTAATCATGTTAGGTTGGTTAGTTGTTGTTTTGGATGTGTTATGGTTTATTGTTAAGTTGCTCTACCATTTCTTGTGATTCCAAGTTCCATCTAGGCGATTGCCTCAAGTTTCGATCATGCCGCTGAAATTAGACTGGGATGTACAATTTAGACCTGAGGTCTGAGGCTGACTCATAAGAATAGTGCCATGCGACAATTGTTTGCACTTTGTGCTGTAACTTGAACAGTAATTAGGTTTTGGAAGAAAATAATGTTTGTCGGCTCTTAGCATGTATGAATGGTTTCTTGTGGTAGATAATTGAATATATGTATATTGCATCATTGTTGTTTTGGATTTTTAGGTCAGTTTGATGTGTCATATTTCAGCTGGTCTGTGTTTCCCATTTGAGTGACCCGATTTTTCTCTATTATTTCTGACATTATTCTGGCATGAACATTTTTGTATTTTAGGTTTCACTGACTTGGAGATATAGTGCAATATGATGATTTTTGTATTTGTTATGTGATATGTGTAGTAATTCGATTTTCGAAAAGGGCTCTGGGCTTTCCATTATGAAATTGTTTTGCTTTGGTGTGCTGAGGTTTTCTTTGATCAGAAAATTTGTGTTAGTTCTGAGCATCCTTGATCGATTTTCAGGGGAGAATGATGTAATGGCAGTTGGATGGGAAGTATTATTTCTAGTGAGCAACTGACCCATTTTACTTGTATTTCACTCTATTCCACTGAATTGACTGTATGCATGTCTTGAGCTTGCTGTGTGTGACATAATCTCTGCTTTTCTACTGTAGGATTTAATGATATGGATAGCATTTTTGCATCACCAAATGATTTCAAAAACATTCAGAGGAGGGACAAGATATGGGTTCGTTGAGTGTTGCCACCAAATTGGGGTACATTCTTCATTTTCTTGTTTTTGAGATTTAATGGTGCTTGAAATTGAAAATGATGTGAATGTTTTCAGGTTCCATGTGAGGCATGGATTAAGAAAGGTGATGATCTGATTCTAATCGAAGTGAAGAGGGTTTCTCCTACCTCCTTGTTGTTGCCTTGTTGGTAGTCGTGGGCTTGGCCCATTCCAGAAGTACGTTGACTTCTTTTTTGGATCAATTGATAGCTAGAATTGATCTTTTGGTTATTTCTAATGCATTGATTTTAGTGGCACATTATTAAAGTTGGTTGATATCTCTACTTTGGACCTTCTAATTGCAAAGAATTTGTGCCATGAGAGGCTTATAAGTTATGGAAATGTTAACTTTTATGACTATTAACTAGTAAAATGGACTTTGGCCTCCAAATTCTTGTTTCTACTCCTGCCCTCCTGTTGTGCGCTATAGTGCTCAGCGAAAGTTAGCTTTTGTGCTCCTGATGTCTGCAGCAATCATTTGGGTTTGTATGTCGACAAGCATGTCATTTTTCTGTAAGAATGCTTAAATCTGTGTAGATGTATAATTTATAGGACTACAACATGAAAGTTGCAGTAAATATATTGTAAACATGCATGACCTGGCTTCAATTACCTTCTATATTCCTTTATGTGGATTGGACATTTAGACTCCTTGCTGCTTTTAACAATAAGATATCCGTGCCAGCTAGAGGGGTCTCACACCTGACTTTTTGAATCCATTAGTTCCTTTTATAATATGCAATTTCTTTCCCTTCTGAAAATTGCATTTTATAGAAATAATGTAAATATGTTTTTTATATCAGGGTGTTTGTGGGAACAGTCAGTGAATTTTGTGTGAAGCATGCGGAATGCCCTGTTGTTACAATCAAACGCAAGCCAGATGAAGCCCCGCAGGACCCAGCAGATGATTGAGTTTGCGGCTACTGTTTGGACTCTGTATATTTTAGTAGTGAAGATTTCATATAATATATGAATGAAACCAATCATCTTGGGTGGTGTAGTATAAAACACTAGACATTCAAAAGAAGACGATCTATATGGAAAGCGACATCATGCAGTAAACTGATTTTTTTCCAGCTTTTAGTCACCCGAAATGCCATGAGATGCCTAGCAACTGTCTTGCTTAGAAACTGATTTGTTAGACATTTTTGTTTCGAACATTTTGATATGCTTATATCTCTCTCTGTTTATTTTTCATCGATTTTTCTGATGCCACCCCTGTTAAAGCCAAAGGGATCTATTTGTTTGAAAATTGTAAGCTTGTGAACTAAATGCATCCGATGGTTTGTGAATGTTAAACATCAAAATCTACAACTGAGTGTTGCTGTTTGGGCATGCTATACCAAATTCAGAATTTTGACCTTCGATCCTCTGTTGATGATACACGGTTACGTGGGTCAACCTCAGCAGCAAAATTTTCTCCTATGAAAACCTTGCCGCAGGTGGGGTGCGGTTGTGACAACAATGTCTGGCCGTTGGGTCTTTAAAAAAATTGATGGTTCACAACAAAACAATAATTTTCTTTGTCATCCAAATCGACCCCTCTAGTACGCACCATCCGGTTAAACAAGCTTTCATATTTTTTCGTCGACCTTTTCTTCCAAGTTCTAACTCTAACATTTGGACCTCTGAAACCCATAGATGTGAAGTTGCAGATATTTAACGGGGCGAAGTCAGAAGAAGACCCCCCGGCATGGATGAGGTCGAACCATTCATTTCTATATTCGGGCGTTATATGGACGTCAATTGAACGGATAGAATCATGTGTTCAAAATTTCACTCTTTTTTCGTTCAATTGCTGAAGGATGCCAATCATTTTTTTTCACTGCAATAAAAATCCATTAATAGCTTCCATTTCGCTGTTTAAAGTTCAAATAACACACAAAGCAAAGCCCAGTTCTTGGAAAAGATCATATGTTCGTATCAAAATCCAGGAATGGACATGTTACAAAGCCTTAAAAAGAATCGTCTTCTTCATCTTACTTCTGTTCATGACTCAAAAAGACCCTTATGCTATTTGTTTAGTAGGTGACCAAGATGTTTGCCTTCCTCCATCAGACTTGTAATTTACAAACTTGAATTTTATGGTTCCTACAAGCTTTAACATCTTTTCCCTTTGACACAGTAAAATTATGTCAACCAAGCTTGGAGGATGGATGGGTGAAGATACGGGGAAGAATAAAAAAGGGGGTGAAATTGGAAGAGATGAAAAGAAAAACTTGTTTCATACCAAACCGTGGATGTTTTCACAATATCCAACGGGTGTATTTTTGTGAACCCACTGCACTTTGAAGTTGCGGTGAGGTTTGGAAGTTTTCTCCTTAGCAAATAGTTTTTCATATCTGGTTATTGTGGTCTGCTAAACGAGGTAGTGCACTGAGAGTATAAAATTTGGTATGTTTCAGGGAATGACCTTTGCAGATAATCAAACGAAGGTACTCTTCGTCAAAACTGTAAGATCTTCGTCGACCATAGCCAGATATATAGCCCCCTCGTGAGCCGACAACACCTGCAAAAATTTTGTTTGCTTGTGATATTTTTCAAGACACTACCTTAACTATGTTATTTTATGTATTGTTTGGCAGCTGATTGGAACATCAAAAACTTTAATCATTGTTCTCTCTTTGTTTTTTTGGATAAACTTCTACAGTATGCCTTAGTAAATCCAAACCTTTGATGCGATTATTATCTTGTGATCTAAGAGTTGATAAACAGGAAGTAAGTCCAAAATGTTAGCTTCATCATTGACAGCATAATTTTTGCTCCACTTTTTGTCTCTCTGATACAATTTATTCTTCAAAGTTTATTGATGTCGTTTGCTCATTTGTTTTCAGGATAGAATAGAATGTCACCTGTGGCCAAAGACAAGCAAGCACGCCAATCCCACTTTACTTTGAAGCTAGCATCTGGGCAATACTACAGGTAAGACTAGTTTGTGCTTGACTGTATTCTACTAGTGCCCAAGTCTTCTGGACCTGCTCAAAACTATTTGGTAATCAACCAAAGTGTGATAGCATGTGATAGTTTTCCTTTTTGACTATCTTTTCTTCTATTCAAAACTCAAATGTTTGAGATTTGCTAGATTCTGTGTCTTCCAATACAAGCCAAATTTCTTCGTCCGTAGCCGCATTTGTCCCATTACAAAAATGAAGCTGATCTCTACTCTACTAAATCTGAGAAGCGGTTCAAGATTTGAGGGAGAAAAGGAGGGAAAAGAATCGATCCTTTGCTTGCCCAAGGAGGGCATTGGAGCCAAATGTCCCCACAATGGTTTGTGGACCATCTAACAAGGGGAAGTGCTTCTTTCGGTTGCTCTTTTACGAGGTCCAAAATATTCCTGCTGATCTAACCTTACATCATGTTCAATAACGACAACGCTGGCTCCAAACCCAATACTGTCTCTTAAATCCCAATCTAAAATTCTCTGGGTATGAACTCTGTCGTTCAAAGACCCCACCGATTTTCCTTGTGATGTAAGTAACAAAAGTTCTTGCTTCGTATGAGCAGTCCAAATCATTGCCGAATCAACGCCAACTGCATCGCCTGACATTTCAATTTTGGAGTCCCAAAATAAAAACTGCCAAATGGGTTTTTTTGTAGTATTGTTTTGCTGGTAGTTTTATGAATCGTGTGGAAAGTGAGATGAGCTCGTTTGTACTTGGGAATCCTAACAGGGTGGGTCCTTTGATGTCGGCAAGAACAAACCACCGACGAATACTGCAACATTGCTGCTGCTGCTGCTGCTTTTTTCGGCTTCTTATTCTCGCCTCCATCCTTCCATCCATACCCGTCCACATCTCATTTTGTGAGTTGTTTCGTTGTTTCTTGTATTAGCTTGGCTAGCTTACTACTTCCACATTTCCCATCTCTTGTTGCGTTTACATTATACTTGCCAGCTACCCACTAGTGATCTTGCTGGATACTCGAGCTCATCATAACTGGATTGGTTTCACACATTTGAGGGGCATATAGTAGTGTTGCATGGGCCTGACCTCTCTCCAAGTTTGCATGGATACCTCCGACTGGTTCCAGCAGGTTAGAGTCCACAATGTTTGCTTTGTTAACAACGCATGGATGCATTGATCATAATTTGATATAATGTGTCTATATATTCATTTTATGTATCATCTTTCCATGCATCAGAACCTGTTTTCTTCTACCTGCTTACATGAATGATAGTAATAGTGAAAAATATTTGAGTACTATCTTGAGTGATCAAGTACACTCACTACATGAGAATTTGAATGGCAACCTGTAGATATGATGCATGAACTATCAACATTATAATTTCTGCATCATTATGTTTTAACACTCTGTGTACAAGCTTTTCACCATCAATTTCACAAATCCGTGGTCTATCGACTCTAACAAAAATTGGCACGGTTCAATGTATACGTATATCAGAGTGGACTTCAAGAAGAAGGAGCATCTGGGTCGAGCTCGCCGCCATCGGGAGACATGGTAACATGCAGCTCAAGGCCGGGAATGGCGACGGAGAGAAGGATGAGGCCGCCCCATGAGCAAGCTCTCAAGTGTCCGAGGTGCGACTCCACCCACACCAAGTTCTGCTACTACAACAACTATAGCCTCTCCCAGCCCCGCTACTTCTGCAAGACCTGCCGCCGGTATTGGACCAAAGGCGGCACTCTTCGCAACGTCCCCGTCGGCGGCGGCTGTCGGAAAAGCAAGAAAGTCTCCTCCTCGTCCAAGAAGGGGGCTCTCATCACTCCCCCAGACCAACCACCACACTCGCTATCCCCCTCTTCCTTGATCTCCCCTATCACCTCCACCGATCTCCACCTTTCCACCTTCTCTCATGGGATACCGAGCTTCACAAGTTTCAACTCTTATCTCGACAACCCCGACGCCATGGAGTGCAAGTTCGCCACCGGCGACTCCATATCCATGCTTGGAGATCATACGATGGCTTCTTTGAACGATTCCAAGCTTGATTTGATGATGGGAAGCTCTGTATCGTCATCGCCTACTGGTTACTACTACACGAATCGGATTAATGCGGACGAGAACTTCGGCGGCATCCATGGAGATTCATGCAATATTCCATTTGGGTTTACTATGGGGCCTGTTGGGTCGGAGGTATACCACCAGGAAAGCTTCCCTGGCGTGCACAATGGATCGGATCAGAGACTAATGCAGCTCCAATCCTTTGGAGGAACTCATGATCATCATGCTAACAATACAGTTGAGACCAAGCCAAGCAGCAGTCTTCTTGCATTGGAGTGGCATGGACATGATCAGCAAATCAATAGTTATGCTGGTTTTGGGAAGGACTCAATGAGCTTTAATCCAATGAATGGGATTGGAGCATGGCCAGGGATGATGAACATTGATGGGGCATACTCCACTTCTAGCTAACTGATTACTTATTATAACAGTACTCCTCATAAGTCGTCTGATATATGCTAATTGATTATCATGAGAGACCAACCTTCTGAAATTTTTATCTGTTTGTTCTTCATAGAGGAGATATATAATGTCTTCCATTTGTTTTCCCTTTTCTGGGTTTGATCCAAAAGGGGTTTTATGATGAATGGGGATGCGGTTTTCAATATTTGTGTAAACGAGCAGGCTTGATTATATGATGAGTTTATGTGATCCCAACTTTGCTAATCCGGCCGCGTCATCCCAGTTGCTCTATTTTTTTAATTTTTGTTTTCTTTGTTAAGTGTGATAATTACTCTGACGTTGCATACATGAAAGTGAGATTCATGTGTTTTATTTAGCACTAAAACTAATTATAACCTAGAGACATTGTGTGTGTGCGTGTTGTGTTTCTCTTTTGCCCTAAAAACAATAACCAACTTTAATTAGACATATTAAAAAATGGTATCAGCCCGTGGTGAAACAATAATGTTTATTTTCAACGTTACTTTGAACTTGTTGCGGTTAAATATTCTAGAATTTTTTCATTAGATTAAATTTTGTGGTTAAATAAAAACCCGGATAGAACTGCGGTTCAAAGCATATAATCAATCACCTGATTTTAAAAATAAATAAATTGACTGACTTTTTATTTTGATTTAATGACCGTGAAGTTGGGTGAATACAATTATTGGAAAATAATTTTATCGGTCGGACCGCCGAAGACCCGAATACCCGATGACACTGCCCCTTCAACTCCAACCGCCAACCCCCATGAGTTGCCTGCGACGAACCCCCTCCCGTCCATCTCCTCCTCATCGCCTCCTTCGCCGGCCGTCATCGGTTCGCCGGCCATTCCCATTCTCATTCCCCCCATCCCCTCCAACACCTTCCACCACTCTCACTGATCGATCGATCGATCAAGATATCATCCGATGCGAGTCCTCTAATTGGTTGCCATTTCTTTTGTATCTACCATTTGACGCCAGTCTTGTTTGAAATGGTTGTATGCTACGGATTTTTTTGGCTCTGGTGTGGAAGAACTCAATTGGGTATCTGAAAGATTCGACCTTTTATATATCCAATGCATTTTCTTCTTTTTCTTCTTCTTCTTCTTATTTTGTGACACCTTCCATTTTATTAATTCTACTCATTTGGTATGATCCGTTGCATGATGAAAAACGAGTAATTGTTCATCAATCAAATCATTTGATGAGCTGCATCAGCTATTTTTGTCGTCCTACGTACTGGCATTCTTTCCTTATGATAATGAGAGGCACTTTATTTTCCTTTTGGCAGGGTGTAATTGTGGCAATGTGCGCAAGTGATGGTTGTTTTTTTTTGATGGATCATTAGAGGCCAGCCATCTCTAGCGTTAGAAATATTTTTGCTATTTATTGTGTTCTCCGGAAGCTTCTCTAATTTTTTGTAAAAGAGGTCTGATGTGGGGTATGCTAGTGGAAATATGCAGTTTAGACAAAGTAGTGGGGATTGTGTCCGCCTCAGCGTTTCAAGTGTTCTCAGTTCAAGTCATAGTTCTGGGCATGATGATTATGAATCCTTGGGTGATGTTTATGTGTGGGGAGGTGTGGTGTGATGCTGCTTCAGCTAATGGATCTAGGCCCCCCTCCAGTTTGAAGACAGATGTGCTTCTTCCCAAGCCTTTAGAGTCGAGTGTGGTCCTCGATGTACACCAGATTGCTTGCGGTGCTAGGCATGCTGCTCTTGTAACAAGGCAAGGTGAAGTTTTCACGTGGGGTGAGGGAGCTGGTGGGAGGCTTGGCCATGGAAATGAAAGGGATACTAGTCAGCCTCTGCTTGTAGAATCTCTGGCTGTCCATAATATGGACTTAATTGCTTGTGGAGAGTACCATACAAGTGCCATATCCATGTCAGGCGATGTCTTTACATGGGGATGGAGCCATCAATGCTGGAATCCTTGGGCATGGAACTGGAATCAGCCACTGGATACCTAAGCAAATATCTGGACTTTTGGAAGGGCTTCAGGTTCTATTTGTTGCTTGTGGGAGTTGGCACTCGGCTCTGGTTACTTCTAATGGAAAATTGTTTACTTTTGGAGATGGAACATTTGGTGCCTTAGGGCATGGCGATCACGAAAGTGTATTTTACCCAAGAGAGGTTAAGTGTCTGAATAAACTCATGACATTCAAGGTGGCATGTGGCATGTATCATACAGCAGCTATTGTAGAAGTCACCGGGCAGTTAGGTGTAAATGTCATCTCAAGAAAATTGTTCACATGGGGTGATGGTGCCGAGTATCGATTGGGGCATGGAGATAAAGATCCACGCCTCGTACCTACTTGTGTTTCTGCACTTTTTGATTACAACTTTCACCAGCTTGCCTGTGGGCACACTATGACTGTTGCTCTCACCACTTCAGGTCATGTTTTCACCATGGGAAGCACCATCCATGGTCAGTTAGGAAATCCACAGTCTGATGGAAAACATCCTTGCTTAGTGCAGGATAAGCTGGTTTCTGAGTTAGTTGAAGAAATATCTTGTGGGGCCTTCCATGTAGCTGTTTTGACGTCAAGAACTGAAGTGTACACCTGGGGCAATGGTGCAAATGGAAGATTAGGTCATGGTGACACAGAGGATCGGAGAACACCTACTCTTGTTGAAGCCTTGAAGGATCGACATGTTAAAAGTGTTGCTTGTGGCTCAAACTTCACAACCAGTATCTGTATACATAAATGGGTTTCTGGAATAGATCAGTCTGTGTGCTCAGGATGTCGTCAAGCTTTTGGGTTCACTAGGAAAAGGCGCAACTGTTACAATTGTGGACTTGTCCATTGTCATGCTTGTAGCTCCAAGAAGGCCATGAAAGCAGCATTGGCTCCAATTCCAGGAAAACCTCATCGTGTGTGTGATTCTTGTTATGCAAAACTTAAGGCATCTGAATCTGCTTCCGCTTGTAGCATCAAAAGAAAGAAAGTAATACCTCGCCGATTAAGTGATAGCATAGAAAGTTCTAACAGGATGAAAGTCAAATCCTCTAGGCTTCTCTTGTCTTCTCGTACGGAGCCTGTGAGGTATCTCGAAGCTAGATCGGTCAAGTATGAGATGAAAACTGAGAATGCTTCACCACTTCGAGCTTCTCAAGTTCCTTCTATTATCCAGTTTCCAGGATCTTTAGGTTCACTTCAAGGTGCTTCAAAACCAATTGACACTATGCTTCAGCCTTGTTCTAATTCACGGCCTGTGTCTCCGCATTCCAGGCGACCAAGCCCTCCACATCCTATCAGTCCTGTTTTTTCCAGTAGTGTTGTCGACAGCATGAAGACGACGAATGAACTTCTAAATCAAGAAGTATTGAAGATGCAAGCCCAGGCAAGACATTCGCCTGTGCCTCCAAATGTATAACACATTGCAATTACCTGCATGTCACTCATAATTAGGGTATAATTAATTGCAGATCAAAAGTCTCAAAGACAAGTGTGACAAGCAAGATGAGGAGATGCAGATGGTAAGAGATAAACTTCAACGGTCTGCCACAATGTCTAATGAACGGGATCGTAGACGTTTTGCTGCAAAGGAACTTATTTTATCTTTGGCAGCACAGGTAATATCTTTACATGCTTACATAAGTATTTGACTCTTGATCTGCAAATGCAGTGATTTTTATATGCAATTAATTGCCTACTCCCCATATTTATACAGTGCTGGTCCCAGATAAAGGAGGAGGGTTGGCATCAATAAGGGCTTTGGCCATTAACACTTTCTCGTTTGTAATCACTGATCTTACATAAGGATGCTTGTCTTTGAATTTTTTTGGGGGGTATGAGGTTGAAAGTAAAAAGAAAAAGAAGAATTTATTACTAGATGAGAAAATATTGTCACTATTATTTAAGATAGAAGTGCATACTTATCTCACTCTTATGTTTGAATTTTGCCTGTTCAATGATCATATTTTGATTCAACTTTTGTTCTTTCAGTTGAAGAATGTCACAGAGAAATTGCCTCCAGATGCATGTGATTCAGGAAGCTTGTCAACATTGCACCTTCAAGTTGAAAACTTTTTAGATGCATTTGCGGCTCAAAAGAGAAGATGGACGATCAGGGAGATGTTGACACGTCTGATCTATCAGAGATTTCCAAGGATGGGAATGAAAGCAAGGCAACAATCTCTAATGGTAGGTATTTAAAGGCGATGAAAGAAGGAGCTTCCGGTCAAAAGCTGGATGGTGAGGGTGATTCTTCCATGTTGCAATCTGTCGAAGATGGTGATAAAATTGTGGGAGTGCTTTCACCTAGAGATATTTCCCAACAAAATCCTGAGACTGGTTTAAAATCTTCTAAAACGCCCACATTGAAGGCACAAAACAGTGAAGTTCATGAAGTTGTGGAGCAATTTCAACCTGGCGTATATATTACACTTGCTCAATTTCCTAACGGGGTGAGGGCATTTAAACGTGTGAGATTCAGGTAAATGTCATTTTTCATCCTTTGCTTGTACTTTTTTACGTTTAAGTGAAGTTGCAGTAAGCTGGCGAGAGCTTTATAAAAGCCTTTCATTTACACAGCTATTAGTTCGTGCAGTCTGGTGTAATCATGTCATACTTTTTTGTTTTCAACAAACAGCTGCTTTAATTAATTGTTTCATATTTTATGTTGATGCAGTAAGAGGCGATTCGCAGAGCAGCAAGCGGAAATATGGTGGAAGGAGAACAGAGAAAGGGTATATATGAGATACAATTATATGGGCATGGATGGTTCTCAAATGGAACAAAGTCTTGATGCCAATCCAAATGGTGCCGACCCAGTTGCAGATGCAGTTGCAACTGGGCACGGTAAAGGACGTGATGCTACTGCAAGCACTGAAAGACTTGGGTCAGGCAACAACAGATCAAGTACAAGTTCCATAGAGGAAGATAAAGCTCCATCTTCTGAGACCTTGTAGCAGGAACCGGTCAAATGTCTGATGTCTTTTATCACAGTGGTGACAAAAACAATTCTATAGGCAGCAAAGATGTATCAACAGCTTTTTGCGTGTGAATCATAACTTAGGTGAAATTCTTTCATTTATTCATTCTTTATTAAAGTTGAATTAGTATTTAATTATTTGTTTTAGTTGTTGTACTTCTGTTGTACAGTGCATAGTATCTAACTGGATTGGATCATACAAACTTTTGAAGCAACCACCCAAAATGAATATTCAAATGTTAAAGAATATTCATTATGGTGCATAGTGTGCTTGATGGGAATATTGTTGTAAATTCTTGATCCATTCTTTGTATAGGAAAGCTAAGGCTAGGTTTGTTGCTATTTGGGCTCTGGAAGATTGTTCAAATAGCATTACGTGATTAGCGTCTGTTAATATCACGCCTTTATTTACCAGTTGCGTCAATCAATGCAAAATTTTTCCGTATAAGAGGACCTTTCACCATTATCATCAACTTGAGCAAAAAACACAAGCAGGGGGAGAAGGGGCTGGGCGGATTGGGCAAACGGATGTAGCGGCAGCTATCAGCGGAGAGAATGGGCGGCGGGGCGGATTGACAAGGGTAGATGACATTCCTTGTAATTAAAAGTGACATTTTTGTAATAAAAAGATAATGAGAGGGAGAGAAGAAATAGCATGTGGTATTTTTATAATTAAAGGTTAACTTAACTCTGATTCTAGTAAAAAATAATAATTAATTTTAAATAATTTAAAAAATTTTAAAAATATAAAAAATATCATAAAATATAATACACATCGTAACAACAAAATAACATTAGAATAACATGTTATACAACTAATAACTTATTGATTTTGATTAAGTTGATATTTTTGTATAGGACCAATTTGAACCGATTTAATCGAACCCATTCCTGACCGGAATGAGTCCTTCGGAAACCAATTCAGACCCGATTCTGATTTTTGCAACTATGCTACGCCCTTGAGTAACTGCGCTCTCGCATGGCCTCGCACCTGCTTGGCCACAACGCCGCTTAGCCTCACTGCAAACATTGCCGCACGGTCACTTGCCTGCACCGCCGTGTGGCCGTGCCTGTGCGTGGTGACACCGCTGCCGTGGTGCTTATTAATTAGATGTTTACGTCTTTGTGCACAGCCTCCTTCTTGCCCTTTTTGTTCATTACAAAATTGCGAGCCGAAAGTCTTCACTACAACACTGTGGGGGGTTTTGGGGTTTCCATTGTGCATGTCTACATGACTATCATAAACTATTCTGCAAATTTTATACAGAATTGGTTTCATCTCCATATTCAGTATTTGATATCTATATATATTCTATTCTGAAGGTTGATTTTGAAGCTGATTTGGAGAGCACCAACGTACTTTCCACATCAACTGTCGGGCTGCATTTAATGGGTTTCACAAAATTAAGGTATAAGTTCGGCAAGTATTTAGGACAACCTGTTGGACATCAATTTTCAATTGATAGTCTTGGTTTTATTGTATGTAGCACATCTTTTTTTATTGGTTGACAAAGAACTACTGTCCACTCAAGCAACTATTTGGCTATTAGAGCCATGAGAAATGAAGAAAAGCTTGCTGGTTCTCTTGCAACGATTTAGTGGATATGATATTGTATTTAATGAAGAAAATCTTGTATTGTTTTTAATGAAGCCACAATACCATATTTTGTTTCTTCTATGACCTAGCAAGTAAATTTATATCTTGAAACTGCAGAGGTTTATGTTTCTATATCTATGCTTCTCTTGCAACGGTTTAGAGGAATAGAACACTTTTCTCTACAAGACTTTATTAGTTCCAATCTTCATCAGGGCCAAAGAGCTGCTTACTCTCTCCTTCAAGCTGAACCTCAGGCTCACAGCTTGAAATAGAGAGATTAATGATGGATGGTTAGATTTAGTGGATATGATATGAAATTACTATCTTTTTCTTATCCATTGTAATTGTTTTTTTATGTGCCTTGTGTAGCTGTTTAAAGTGTGTATTTGTGTTGATATGTATGTGTAGATTTGTAGCTAGATTCATAGTAGGAGTATGAAGTTAGAGTTTTTTCCCCTAGTGTATATGGGTGGTATAGTTTTCGCATTTTTTTATTATGTAGTTGTTGGTAATGTGTAGATATGCAGTTAGATTTATTAATGAGAATATGCAATTAGAGTATTTTTCTCTATTATATATGTCTGGTATAGTTTTGGCATTTGTCTATTATGTAGTTTTTTTTAATGTGTTCTTTTTTAGGGATATGGGTGTACAGAGATTTGGCGGTAGTTTGAAATATTAGAAATAGAAAGTAATTACTTCTTTTTTCCATTATGTATATGGTAGATTTGTATAGCTTTTTGGTTGGTTGTCAATTTTTTTATCTTATTTATTCCTCTTTTCTTGACACAAAATAACTTTTTATCAAGGTCTTTGAGATTGAGCACTTTTTTGTTATTGCTTGTAAATACTCATTGTTTGTTTACTTCAAAAATTCTACTAAACCATTTTAATGTAGCTGAACATCTCTTTTAAATTTAATAAATTAAAATAGTTACGATGGCGCTTGTTACAGGTGAGTCAAAATGAGAAAGCCGATGGGAAGAGTGATCGAAAACCATTTGTGTTATTAAAAAGTTGGAACGCCTAAAGGAATTGAAGGTCCAAGAAGAACACAAGAGGTTCTTGCATAATTCATTGTTTTCCAAGTTTGTGGATTTACAGGAGATGAAATACTACCCAATAATTGTGGATAGCTTGTTACGAGTTTGGGATGATAAAGAACATGGTTTCCCGTTAGGAGATGTTATTGTGCCTTTGACAGTTGGGGACGTTGAAAAAATTATTGGGCTACCCAACACAAGAAAGAAGATGGATTTTATAAAGGTCCAAATGACAGAGCCCTTTGGAATAAAACATTGTAAGAAAATAAAACAAACAGCCAATTCCCTCCCGGAAAAAGCTTAAGATTGGAAATGTAGGGAAGGACAAATCTAAAGAAGATAGAGAGATGTGCATTCTCTACATCTTTGCAACATTGTTATTCCCTTATTCGAACAATGTTATTGAGAAAAAACTGTGTGATTATGTAGATAATTTATCCAAGATTTGAGAGTAGAATTGGGCAAAATCAGTTTATGATTTCATGATAAAATGCATAAATGAAGCATGCCTGAAGGTGAAGTAGATGTTAGCTACTAGGAACCAGAAATATGGAGCAAATTTGTCTGGGGCGTTCATCTTAGAGGGGAGGTATTTGTCAAAAATTTTATTCAATAACTTGATTTTCTTATGATGATGTATTTAGAAGGTTAAATATTTAATTTGTTTTACTTGTAGGTTTGGTTGTTTGAGTACACATGCATGTGGGTTCCATCAAACCCTAAGGCAAACCCATTGATGTTGAGATGGGTTGGAGTTACAAATGTAGCATCATAGAGTGAAACAAATTCAATATCATATAGGAGCAAATTCTATATTAACAGTATGGAAAACGGTATTTCAAGTTTATAAATATTTTTGTAGACATCGATGTATGACATCATGATGTATATATTAATCTATGGCTGATTTAACATATTGGGTGCTCTTATTTGTAGGTTCTATGTGATTTTCTCAATGATCTAGAAGAAACGGGACAAGAATTAACTGACCCACAAAAAAAATGATGAAGGCAAAATCAAAGAAATTAGTAAATGACAAGGCGAGAAGGTCAATCCCCCCAATGCAACCTAAAAATTGGTTCAAGCATCAACAAGGATCTCATGGAAAGGGATCTTTGAAAAGGAAAATGAAAAAAGTTGATTAAGTTTAATAGGAGACTTCATTAAGAATTAGAAAATATGAAGACACAGATTATTATTTGGGAAGGAGCTTTAGATGATAAAAAGAATGAATCTTTTGAAGATGTGGGGATAGGTATAGCGGACAATGGGTTGACGAGAGAGAAATAAGTGAGGAAAAAGATTAATTAAATGAGGTGAGGGCATTAAAAAAATGTGGGTCTTTGAAAAGGTAATAATGGAAGTAGAGTGGAGTATGAAGCACCCCAGAAAACGCTTGGTCACGGCGTTGGTGAAGAGGCATTAAACGTCTCATCAGAAGATGCAATAGATGATAAAAATGTAGCAAATCAAAGTTTAGGGGATGATATAGTAACACAAGACAGTGTATGGCTCAAAATTTGAAGGACCTGACCAGGTAGGCCAGGTGGAGACCAACATTGAAGAGTTGGATGTTGAAAAGGAAGGAGAGGTCAACATGGAAGGGTGGAGTTCGAAGAGAAAGAGGTGAAGGCAGAATCAAAATTAATATCATCATCTATTATTCTATTGTATGAAGTTCTAGACAAGGAAAACTGAGTTCTTATCAGCATACTCTGTACACCCGGAATTGTTAGGAAGAAAGCTAAAACCAAATGTGCAAGCACATATCTTGATTTGAAGGTAAATATTATATTTATGTGTATGATTCTTTAAACTATATATGTGTTCTAGTTTAATCTAAAGATTACTTGTTTGTACTAGTTATATGGTCCATTGGAAAACCTAGAGCCAACTAACCAAGAACTAATTATACGATTTATATTCTTTAGGTGGAAGTACTAGAAATGAAGACATAGTGAAAGTTTTAGAGCGGCAAGAGGTATCTGATATGGTGTCTTACCTATCATTTTCAAAGGTTTATATTCTTTTAGTCGTGATATTTATTGTTTTCTTGAAATTCATATCACTATTGTGTTCCCCGGGCGATAAACTATTATATGCAGTTGTTGTCAACTAGGCAAGAAGAAATAGAGTTGATCGCAAATGTTGGGTACCCCAAGCATTTCTTTGCCTCCTGTGTGTTAACAAACAATCTATACCATGTTTTACTCAATGGACAAATATTATATTTTTTTTATCCATGAATGGTCGAATGATTTTAATTTTGTGACATGTTGCTATCTATGTAGCTCAGATTTGAACAACTTGTACATAATCGATTGTAGAGCAACAAAAAAAATTAAGCAATCTTGTTTTTGTGGTTCTTTTGTCGAGGGTTGTGAAGGGCATAACCAATGAGCGAACAATTACTAAAATTTTACAAGATTTGAATCTTTCGTACACGGAGATCATACTAACTATCGGGCACGTTCATCATTTCCAATTGTTGGTAGGCATTTTAGAGTCTCTCCACTTTACATGGTATGATTCATACAGTTGCGCCAAAAAGGCTCACAAGGGTCACGTAAAACTTGTGGTGAATCAAGTACTGTGAATGAAGGTAACATGTCGTGGTAAATGTATAATGAATTGAAGAGAAGTGTTTAATGAAATTTTCATACTTTGTTTTGAAAATTATCCCAAATGAAAATGAAAATGGTTAAGCGAGGCTATGTCGGTGTAGAAGATTGGGTTATGAAGAAATCTGAGGTGAGTTATAAAAAATGTAGGCAATCTAATGACATTGATTGTGGGATATTTTTAATTACATATGCAGATTGTCATACTCGGCACAAACCAAGTGACTTCACAAAGGATGATATATCTCAATAATCAAGACTCACATAGCAATAGTTATGATTAGAGGCTTTGCTACACCTGTCTCCAGACTCAGTGGAAGAATATATCTTGAAAACGCAGCATTTATCACGCAACACATGATATAGATTATATCTACGATTTGTATTTGTGTAATTTGTGAACCAATGTATCTTATAAACCATGTGATATAAGAACTTTTTCCACTGGAAATAATTACAGTGTAAACTATTTTGTAGCCACCAAACAAGGCTACTATTTTGTGAAATTTGTGGAGATTTTTGAAGTTCATGTGACTGTTGATAGCTGTTACAGGCTTAGCTTGTGGGACGGTCGGGAGCTAGGGTTTGGCGGTTGTCCCTAGCGAATCCCGTGTCAAAGGCGGATAGCCGGTGTTATTCGTGTGGTGGAACAACCTACCGGAGCCATGCATCATGTTGGAGTGCAGTTGGGGAACCGACGGGTGCAGCGTCTATCGGGCGTGCATGCGTGCCGGGACAATGACCGGTCACAATGTCGTGTGCCGATGGCGGGTGTAGCGGGCGAACAGGCCGCTACCGGGTACCGAGCCGTAGGGAACCAGGCGCATGCGAGGTCGTGCCGTGCCAGGAGCAGTACCGGGTGCGGGAGCGTGCAGGTGACCGTGCACCATGGCCGAGCATGTGGGCAGCAGTAGCGTGTGGGGACTAAGCAGGATGCTGGGAACCAGTTGTGTGTGTCGAGCGAGCACCACCGCGCGTGCCAGCTGATTGATCGATCAAAATACCGGGCAAGACTTACCTGGTGTGGAGATTGATGTGCGGGCACCCGGGTCCGAGTGAGTTTGGAGCCGGTGCTGTGTGCTGAGCGGTCTGGAGCCTGTTGTGTGCAGGATCGGTACCAGGTCTAGCCGGGGTGAACCATGAGGGTCGACCAGCAGGCTAGAGTGCACCATGGGCTTTCCAGTAAATGTGCTGGAACTCCAAGAGTTGTGGTGATGTCGGCAGATCATCCTGGACCGTGGATGAGGTGATCAACGGTGAAGGGCAGTGCTGGAACATCACTAAGGTGACTGCTGGTATTGAGCATGCTGAGCCATTGATCGGGGATTGGATGGCCAGGATCCAGCAAGGTGATGTGCCCCTTTTGTCCAGCCAATGCCTATATAAGGAGCAGCTTCATTTGGTGGTGAGGCAGAATAGATCAGAGTGGATCTGGAGAACAACATGTGAAGAGTGTGTGAGTGATCTCAGTGGAGGAGAGAAACTTGGCCGGGCAAGGGGATGCCTTGGGGTTACTGCAGTCAGGCCGAGGGGCGGTCTGGAACTTCAAGGGGGACTACCGGGGTAGTCGACGTCCGCCTTTAGGGTCAAGGCTCACATACCAGTTGTTCGGCAACCCTGCGCGGTGAACCGAGGGTTGGGTGAAGTCCTGTCGAGTGAGGGTCGAGAGGCACGGTCGTGGGGTTTGCATGTTCCCGACCGGCAAGTAGTGTAACACCCGCAAATCCGGTTCACACTCGTGAACCGGGCCGACATGTTACGGGCCCGGTTAGGTCGGCTAACCCGAACCTAACTCCGTGGGAATCCAATCTCGGGGTCTTAAGATGAAGATACAACTTGCAATGCATGGATAAATACACAAACCTAATATGGTACTACATGAATGACATGCAAGT
>JAURVB010013011.1:0-176761 GCA_033002965.1 Piper betle
AATTACCCGAGACAAGAAGAACAAGAAGTTGTGGTTATCTCAAGAAGTGGTATGTGAAGAAAGTTCTTGAGAGATTCAACATGAATGAATCTAAGCCGGTGACTACTACTTTGGGTAGTTTCCAATTGTCCAAAGAACAAGGTGCTAAGAGTGAGGAGGATAAAGCTCACATGAAAAAGGTGCCTTATGCTTCAGCTATTGGAAGTCTTATGTATGCTATGGTGAGTACAAGACCAGATATTGCACATGCAGTGGGAGTAGTGAGTAGATTCATGATGAACCCAGGAAAAGAACACTGGGAGGCAGTGAAATGGATTTTCAGGTACTTGAAAGGAACTTCTAATTACTGTTTGTGTTTTGGGGGTGATAATATTGATGTGCAAGGTTATGTGGACTCGGACCATGCTGGAAATAGAGACAATGGCAGGAGTACATCTGGATACATCTTTACAGTTGGTGGAACCACGGTGAGTTGGGTTTCCAAATTGCAAAAGATAGTTGCTCTGTCTTCAACTGAGGCTGAATATGTGGCTGCTACAGAAGCTAGCAAGGAATATATTTGGATTAAAACTTTAATGAATGAGTTAGGTTTTAATGGGGTTGATTGCAGGTTGTACAGTGATAGTCAAAGTGCAATCCATTTAGCTAAGAACTCGGCATTTCATTCTAGGACCAAACATATTCGGTTAAGGTATCATTTTATCAGATCTTTGTTAGAAGAACGTAAATTGAAGTTGGAGAAGATAGATGGAAAAATAATCCGGCGGATATGTTGACTAAACCGGTGGATGGAAAAGTTGAGTTTTTGCTCAACTTTGGTGAACTTGCACTAACATGCAGGTGGACCTGCATGTTAGTGCAAGTTCACCAAAGTTGAGCAAAAACTCAACTTTTTTCCATCCACCGGTTTAGTCAACATATCCGCCGGATTATTTTTTCCATCTATCTTCTCCAACTTCAATTTACGTTCTTCTAACAAAGATCTGATAAAATGATACCTTAACCGAATATGTTTGGTCCTAGAATGAAATGCCGAGTTCTTGGCTAAATGGATTGCACTTTGACTATCACTGTACAACCTGCAATCAACCCCATTAAAACCTAACTCATTCATTAAAGTTTTAATCCAAATATATTCCTTGCTAGCTTCTGTAGCAGCCACATATTCAGCCTCAGTTGAAGACAGAGCAACTATCTTTTGCAATTTGGAAACCCAACTCACCGCGGTTCCACCAACTGTAAAGATGTATCCGGATGTACTCCTGCCATTGTCTCTATTTCCAGCATGGTCCGAGTCCACATAACCTTGCACATCAATATTATCACCCCCAAAACACAAGCAGTAATTAGAAGTTCCTTTCAAGTACCTGAAAATCCATTTCACTGCCTCCCAGTGTTCTTTTCCTGGGTTCATCATGAATCTGCTCACTACTCCCACTGCATGTGCAATATCTGGTCTTGTACTCACCATAGCATACATAAGACTTCCAATAGCTGAAGCATAAGGCACCTTTTTCATGTGAGCTTTATCCTCCTCACTCTTAGCACCTTGTTCTTTGGACAATTGGAAACTACCCAAAGTAGTAGTCACTGGCTTGGATTCATTCATGTTGAATCTCTCAAGAACTTTCTTCACATACCCTTCTTGAGATAACCACAACTTCTTGTTCTTCTTGTCTCGGGTAATTTGCATCCCAAGAAGTTGTTTTGCTTCACCCAAATCCTTCATGGAAAAACTCTTGGCTAACCTCATCTTGAGACTAACAATTTTCTCCATACAAGTCCCTGCAACAAGCATGTCATCTACATACAAAGTTAAAATAATGTAATCGCCATCATTAAACTTTTGTAGATATACACAGTGGTCCGAATTGCTCCTAGCAAATCCATTATCCAACATAAACTTGTCAAATTTCAAATACCACTGTCTTGGTGCTTGTTTGAGTCCATATAGACTCCTCTTCAATTTGCACACCATATTTTCTTTACCTTTGACTTCAAATCCTTTTGGTTGTTCCATATAGATCTCCTCCTCCAAATCACCATGAAGGAAAGCTGTATTTACATCAAGCTGCTCTAAATACAACCCCTTTACAGCCACAATACTCAAAATAATTCTAATAGAAGTCATTTTTACAACAGGTGCAAATATATCATGAAAATCAATCCCTTCTCTTTGACCAAAACCTTTCACCACAAGTCTTGCCTTATACCTTTGTACACCACCGGCTTCAGACTTGATCCGATAGATCCACTTGTTTTGTAGAACCCTCCTTTTTGGTGGCAACCTCACCAACTCCCATGTATGATTCTTCTCCAACGATGACATCTCATCCTTCATGGCCAACTCCCACTTAAGATGAGCTTTGTCACTCATGGCTTCATCATAGGACTCCGGTTCTCCTGCATCAGTATACAAAACATGTTGTACAATTAAATTTAATTTCTGAGTAGGCTTTCTAACCCTTGTGCTCCTCCTTGGTTCAGGAGCAACAACTATCTCTTGTGGTGGCTCTGAGTCATCAATTTCAACTTGTGCATCAGAATATTCAGAATCTGATTCATCATCATTTGGTTGATTAGCCTGTGACTCACCTTCTTGTTCGGTCTCTTCAGAAGATAATTGTTCCTCATCACTTGGAACAAATCCTTGATTTTCAGCACTTGGCATCTCTTCATCTGTCTCATCAAGCTCCATATACTCTTTTTCTTTTGACTCCTCATTCTTTCCTTCTTTCATGTCTTTGTACATGCACTCTTCATTGAATACAACATCCCGACTTCGAAACACCTTGTTGTTCTCGAAATCCCACATCCGGTAACCATACTCATCACCTCCATATCCAAGAAATACACATTTGCGGGACTTTGTATCAAGCTTCTTTCTTGATTCCCTGTCAACATGTGTATATGCAATACAACCAAAGACTTTAAGAAAAGAGTAGTCAACTTTCTTACCAGACCATACCTCTTCCGGTATTTTTCCATCTAAGGCGCTTGATGGACTTCGGTTTATTAGATAGACAGCTGTATCCACTGTGGCACCCCAAAGATGCAAAGGGAGTCCAGCATGAACCCTCATGCTTCTCGCTCGCTCTAGGATGGTCCTGTTCATTCTCTCTGCCACCCCATTCTGTTGTGGTGTCCTTGGCACTGTCTTGATCCTTCTAATTCCCCGTTGTTCACAATAGGAGTCAAACACCTTATTGCAATATTCTCCACCATTATCCGACAGAAGACATTTCAGTCTTAAACCTGTTTCATTCTCAACTCGGGCTTTCCACATCTTGAAAATGTTAAAGACATCTGATTTTTTCTTAATAGTGTAGATCCACGTCTTCCTACTAAAATCATCAATGAAGGTAACAAAATAGAGATTACCTCCAAAAGATATATCATGGGCTGGTCCCCAAACATCCGTATGAACCAACTCCAACCTTTTGGATTTCATCTCTCGCCCACCCTTTGTAAAGCTGACCCGTTTCTGTTTACCTAAAACACAGTCTTCACAAAAACCAAAGTTAGAATCAATTATACCTGTCAAAACCTTCTTGGAATGTAAGATCCTCATCCCACTCTCGCTCAAGTGACCAAGCCTTCTATGCCATAATGTTGTTATGTCATTCTTCTCAGCTGCCAAAGAAACAAACTGATCTACCTTGGTAGACAATGGGTAAAGTGTACCCACCGCCTTCCCCTTGATCACCACCAATGCTCCTTTGCTGATCTTCCACTGATTGTTTTCGAATGTGATCCTATAGCCCTCTTGGTCCAGCTTGTTAACAGATATAAGATTTTTCTTTAATTCAGGTATATACCTGACCTCCTTGAGAATCAGTTTACCTTCATCATGCATCTTCAAATGAATTACTCATTTACCTTCAATTCTGCACTTCTGACCATTGCCAATTGTTACATATCCACAATCACTCTTGACAAAATCACAAAACCATTCTTTGTGAGAAGTACAATGAAATGAAGCACCTGAATCAATATACCATGTATCTATGTTGTAATCAACATGAGCAAATAAACAAAATTTCTCTTCATGACCATCAACAACATTAGCTACATTCTTGACTCGCTCGGGACAATCCTTCTTTAAATGTCCTTCCTTGTCACAAAACCAACAAGTAGGCTTACCCTTGAATTTTCCTTTAGATTTAGAGCACCCTCGGTTCTTAGGACCTCTACTTTGACTTCTTCCTCTTTCTTTGCCCTTGCTTTTGTCCACCGACAAAGTTGTGCCCGAGATGGACGGTGTGCTATCTACCATGCTTCTCTTCATCATCTCCTGATTCAAGATTGCACCTAGCACTTCATCAAACTTTAGTTTTTCTTTTGATGCATTACTTATAGATGTAATTACCGTATCCCAACTCTCCGGCAAAGAACACATGAACATTAAAGATTTAATATCTTCACTAAAAGTCAACTCCACGAATTCAAGTTGTGCCCAAATTTTATTGAAATCATTCAAATGATTAGCAATAGATTTACCTTCGGGCATCCTTAAAGAGACAAGCTTCCTCAACAAAAATAACCTGTTAGAGGCTGATGACTTCTCATAAACACCAGCTAATGCCTCCATCAACCCTTTGACGGTCGTCTGTTTGGAGACATTAAACGCCACCGACTGTGTTAAACACAATCGGACGATGGCTAAGGCTCGCCTATCCAATAAGGCCCACTCCTCGGCTGACATTGTCTTCTGGCTTGGTTCCTACAAGCGGTTGATGTAGTTGCTTCTCGTATAGATGATCCTCAATCTGCATCCTCCACCATTGATAATTTGTTCTATCAAATTTCTCAATTTTCCCAGTCTTGGAACTGTTCGCCATGACTCTCACTCAAATCAAGATCCGATTGAATGAGACCCAAACTTCCCACAGACGGCGCCAATTGTTGAGAAAAATCCCCAAAATTGGAGATCAACCACAACGAACAAAAAGTAATGGGAAAATAAGACCTAAGAAATAAGATAAAACAAAACCACAAAAGGGCAGAGATTTAACGTGGAAAACCCTCCTTCAATCGAGAGTCAAAAACCACGGGCAACAACGAACAATTCACTACTTCAACCAAAGATTACAGTCATCAAATATATAAAGAGATGTACAAGAAGATTACTCACACACCCTATACTATTGAGATTACAGGATTTCACTCTCTCTACAATACTCCGTATAAGATAAACTCGTGAATATTTTTCCCTCTTCTTTTATCACTATATCTCTCTCTATCTCTCTTTTTCTTGTCTTTTCTTCTACTTGTCTTGCCCCTTAAGAATGAGGCAAATGAAGCTCAATTTATAGAGAAGCTTTGAGACCCTTCAATCTCCATGGAACAACTAACAGCCACCTCTGTTAATATTTCGAGATTTCTTTAGTATTCCGAGTGTGACAATGAGCTACATATCATTAATACAATTACACATATTAACAAGTTGGACCACAAGAGCAACCCAAGTCCGCCATGATTAGCCTTTGAGGTGCAATTTTTGTGCATAGGCTTAGAACAGCTTCCTCAGTAACATCTCTCGCTAAAGAGATGATCTCCCTCTGCAGCAAGAAAGGCTTCAAATCACAGACTCATAGCTAAAAACAAGACAATAAATAATTACACCAGAATTATTTGACGAAGTTACAATTACCTGAATTGCTGAAATCTTTGCGTAGCTCATCTCTCCGGTACCACCATTCATATGCAGGATGGCTTGCTTTCCCATGGTTAACAATTAGATATGAATCTGAATATATCTATCTTTCTTCTTATTTTACTTCCACTGCATTTGCTACATCCATTCCTTTTATACAAGTTATGGGCAACAAACATAGTATAGCTTGAAGAGACTGTTGTAATTGCAATGTATAGGGCTTGTAAGCATGCCATAATACACATGTGAAACACGGTAAAATGCTCCTGTTTACTTGCATTTCCAGGTCTTCAACGTAAAAGTCTCGTTTATAGAACCTAGTAACAGAATTAGATGCCCACCACATAATTTGTGTGGTTGGAGATCACAGACAGCTGTAGGAACAAAGCGAAAGCCACTTTTCATTTTTTCAATTGACCGCTATTTTGGCTTAACTGGACATGTGAAATCCAATCTTTCTTATTCCTAACCGTGTAACAGACAGTAAAAACCAAACCAACCAAACTTTTTTTTATTGAGTAACCAAACAATAACCTAATTACCCAAGACAGCTTCAAATCACACACACACACAATATATATATATATATCATCTATGGTTTTATAAATATCCAGTTGTTTGCCCACGTTGCAGAATAATATTTTACTCTGGATGTATACTAATTTTATATCAATTTATTCATATTTTCATATATAGGTGCAAGGGCAATGGGCAAGCGCTCATGCACCCAAACTTGAACCAAACCCAAAAAGGGCTAGAGGGCCTTTATGCCTAGCATGGGTTGTGCGCCCCTAATCGTATACACCCTAAGGAGGCCAGGACGACCTCAAAACCGAACCGCGAGTTTTGCGGGGGCTAGGATTGTCCAAAAGGGTTCAACGAACACGACAAGCGACTATACTCGCGAGAGATGTTAAGTATTTAAAGTATACAATATTTACCCATGTTTTTAATGTAATTTTGTACTTCTCAGGTATAAACATTATTAATTAAGTGATATTTTACTTTATTTTTTAGTTAATTAATATTTTGTTAGATATGCTTAATTTTGGTGTTTCAATGCAGAAAGAGATGAATAAATTAAGCTTTGGAATTGAATGGTTATGACAATTGTCCCCACCCAATGGCTACAATTTCAACTGTTCAATAGAGTCGAGCAGTTGGAAACTTGAAGGGACATTATAATTAATTAGACTACATCGATTTGTGAACACCCTCTTCGAATTCTTGTATCTCCACTTCTATATAAAGGGGTGGTCATTTGTTGTTGATTATATCTCAACTCTTGGTTTTGGAGTTTAGTAGAAGAAATAGTTCTGGTTTTGTAATTCTTTTCTCTTTCATAATGAAAATTATTTTCTTTTTTATATTATTTTTTATTTTTATTATGGAGTAGTCTTATATTTCGTTCTAGAGAAAAATGGAACTTAACATGATTTAATTGAATTTATTCAACCTCTTACTCTTTTATTCAATCGGATTATTTGAATTATCATGTTCTAAATGCTAAGAATAGATTGACCGCCTATATCTTAAATCATGAGGTTTAATTAGATTTTGAGAGAAATAAATTAGATTAGTCATTGATAATTTATCATACGACGAGTTTTTTAACTTGTTTGTCGTTGTGGTCTGGAGATACATAACACCGTATACGTTTGTAACACAATTCTTAATGTGTTATGTTATTGCTTAATCAATTATCACCGGGAGCGGGAGCCACCATGTTATATAATTATCCTAAATCGACAATTCGATAGAATAAAAGATAAGTGGAAGATTTGATGTAGATTAAATTGATGTTAAGGGAAATTCGACTTTAGAACGAGTTTTATCATTTTAACTTCTTCTTTTATTTAAAGTTATTACTAAGATTTAGTTATATCAATTATTTTTGTTTTGCTCTTAATTTTATTTTCTTTAATTAATTTAAGGAAATTCATCTCTTTGTGGGAACGATACTCGAATTTCACCGTGTATACTTGTATGATATTAAAATTATTCGAACAAGTTTTTGGTGTCGTTACTAGGGAGTTGAAATTTTCTTAATTAATTTAAATTAGAATTTTTAGTGTTTTTCTTTTCTTTATAGATTTCAGTGTTTGATTATTTTTTTTAAAAAATAAAATAAAAAGAAAATAAATAAACTATATCATTGTCTTCTTCCTTGCTATCATTTATTTGTTATCATTTGTTTATGCATAGATTAGTGCGGTCACCCTTGCCTTTTTGTGATCCGAAGATTGGAAAGACTTTGAGAAACTTGTGTGCCGCTGGAAGAAGAGCACAAGAACCAATAAAAGAAGAAGCTAAGCATCCAAGGAGGATTACAAGAATTTTAGAATTAGATGCACTTACTACTTTATCTACTCAGGTTAGTGCTTTAACCAATCAAGTTTAAAATCTTAATATGCAGGTACATGTTAAAGCTGTAGAACCCAGGTGTGAATGGTGTGGACAAGGACATTTTATAGGTCAATGTGTAACTAATCAAGTAAAATATGTAGGCAACTTTAATATGAACAACAATCCCTATTCCAATACCTATAATGCGGGTTGGCGCAATAACCCCAATTTTTCATGGAATAATTCCTTACACTCGACTGCAGTCCCCAATAATCCACCACCACCATCACAACATTGTCAACCCCCTTCACTTTCTTTTCAGCAACAACAACAACAACCGGATTTGATCCAAATGTTCAATTCTATGCAACAAACTATGCAACAATTTATGCAGAATTAGCAACAGCAACAACAACAGTTTATGCAACATGTTATGGTGCATTTAAACAATGAACTAAGTGAGCGCCCAAGGGTGTACTTCCCAGCCAACCAAAACAACTAAGGAAAGATGGTCAAGAGCATTGCAAAGCTATAACAACCCTGAATGGTATTACTTGATAAGAACTAGTTCAGCCCAATGAAGTTAGGGAAAAAGATGAAAAACCAAATAATAAAATGAACTCAATACATTGGTTAGCTTACTCGAATGCAAAGGGGATCAGTTTAGTAATTCATTACATAAAGCCACAAATTCTCTTTGTGAAGAAGATATTGATGTGGATGAGATGGTTAGAGTATTAGATTCACAACCAATTTTGCCTTGACGATTCAAAATTGTGGAAACCTAGATCTACCATTCCACAGATTGCTGCCATCAGTTGAAGTACCACCTATTTTGGAGCTAAAGCAACTTCCAAAACATCTCAGGTATACTTTCTTAGTGCTTAATGACATTCTTTCTATTATTACATCTTCAGAGCTAACTATATTGCAGAAAGAGGAGCTGATTAGAATACTAAAAGATCACAAGTCAGCTATTGCTTGGACTATAGTAGACAAACATGGCATCCGGTTTGGTTGCTAGTCATTTTCTCCCGGACAAAAGTTTTTTTCCACATGGTGCAATTGAAATTAAGACTGAACAAGGGGATCGATCATTTAAAGTCAATCTAGCATGGGCCAAGTGCAAATTCAGTTATTCATGATAATCAACCACCGACTAATTGGTTGAGGGAGTTCTCTTTCACATCTTTCTCCTTATTTTTATTTTGAGGACAATGCTTAGTTTAAGTTTGAGGGTGATGCCATACTTTTTGCATATTGTTCATGCTCGACTCATGTTTATATTTAGATATATATATATATATATATATATATATATATGTATATGTATATATATATATATATTGTAGTTTAGTGTTAAAATTTTATTATGCAATGGTATTTTAGTCTCTTGGTTTAATGATAGACACATGTGAATTAGTCTTACTTTTTTTGGGAAAACTTGATTAATTGATATGAGGGATGAACTAAGTAAAAGATTGTATTCGAGAGGTGGTTCTCTACCTTATATTATTTTCACAATCCTTTGGTTTAGATGATTTCAATGAATGTTTTGCAATTGGGATTGTACATGATGGTCATGACTTTTAGAATTTGCCCTAGCGACTTTCGAGGCGAAATATTTCGCTTGCTATGTTGATGGAAAATGATATATGAATTTCTTTTTGATGAGTCTGGGCCTTTCTTCAAGCCTACCTAATATAAATTATCCTCTGCACATAATTTCATAGCCTTTATTATACATATTTGTTTGATTACCCTTATTTTAGCCTTGGCCTTTTTATTGAAAATATATCTTGCTGCTTGAGTCCTAGCACTCTAGTATTTTGAATTCGTTCTAAATTCTAACAAGGATGAAACTTTGAGTAGTATAGGGGAAGGCATTGTGTTATAGAGTGGTGATTGAGTAGATAGTGTGGACTTTCCTCGCACTTTGCTTTGTAAAAAAAGAAGAAGAAACAAAGAAAAAAAAGAGAAGAAATTTTAAAAAAGAAGATGAGGCAATGATCATCCACTAGTAAACATAAGATGAAGCAATAGTCTTCCACTGGTTTGAAATAAAAGAAAAAAATAAAAAGCAACAAGTAGTTAATGGAAAATCAAAGCAAAGTTAGTTCTTATATTGGTCAACTTGATACTACATTTAAGGAAGTTTGTGTTCATATTGCTTGGGGATTTGTTGTACATGTATGTCAAGATTTAGAATGGATTTTTAATTTTAGGGTGCATATTAGCCTCTGATTTTTCTATCTTGTTTATCCTATTTTTGGTCCCTAGCCCCTGGCCCCATCACAACCTATAAAGACCTATTAATTCTATTAAATTGACATTGCTTACATTAGTGGAGATGGGAGCAAATGGTAAACATATTTAAGCATGTGCTTGATTGTATTCTCTTGGTTGCAGATGAGAATGATAAGCCAATGGACTATTACACACACACACACACAGAGCTTTCTTTTGGTTGTGATTGATGAAAGGGAATTTCTGATTTGATTGACATCTTGTTGACTCTTGAGGGTTTGATTGAGAATCATATGAGAACATAATGGTGGGGATTAAGTATTTTTGTGTAGTAAAATTTTCTTGGTTATGATGTTTTACTCGGGACGCACAAAAGCTTAAGTTTCAGGGTGTGTTAAGTGTTTAAAGTATAGAATATTTACCCATATTTTTAATGTAATTTTGTACTTCTCGGGAATAAACATTATTAATTAAGTGATATTTTATTTATTTTTTTAGTTAATTAATATTTTATTAGATATGTTTAATTTTGGTGTTTCAATGTAGAAAAAGATGAATAAATTAAGCTTTGGAATTAAATGGTCATGACACTGGACGAGTCTTTTGACTTTTTTATGGTCGTGGTCCGGAAATACACAACACCGTATGCGATTGTAAGGCAATTCTTAATGTATTATTTTGTTGCTTAATCAATTATCACTGGGAGGTAGAAATTGAGGCAAAATAATAACGAAGGAGCGGAAGCCACCATGTTATATAATTATTCTAAATTAACAATTCGAAGGAATAAAAGATAAGAGGAAGATTAGATGTAGATTAAATTGATGTTAAGGGAAATTCGACTCTAGAACGAGTTTTATTATTTTAACTTCTTCTTTTATTTAAAGTTATTATTTAGATTTAGTTTAGTCAATTATTTTTATTTTGTTCTTAATTTTCTTTTCCTTAATTAATTTAAGAAAATTCATCTCTTAGTGGGAACGATACTCGAATTTATCATTATATTACTTGTTTCGACCGTGTATACTCTGTATGATATTGAAATTATTCGAACAAGAGAGTCTGACCTAAACCAAACTTGACTCTACTCAAATAAAAACAAAAAATAAGAGTCATGACGGTGTATTGTATAGTCGGCCAGTGCCGAGCACCGAGGGAGTTTAAGGTCATGGTGCACACATAAAGTCCATACATAAGCATGCGGCAAAAAGGATCGAGCATACTCCGGGTCAAAATCAAACCGAAATTAAAAACTTCGGGCAGCAAACTCAGGTTTTACACAATGTGTTTAGTTTTTCTATGATATCTAAGATCTTTTGTGTAAGCATTGATGCTTGATTATCAATATGTATTCTCACTAGCTCTTGAATGTTTGTGACAATTCCCAAATGTTTTTGGAATCTACTTTACCAAATAACCTCTTGAATTGTACTTATAGAAGCCACAAATTCCACATCCATAGAAGATAATATGCCGGAAAAATTATAATTGTAATGTATAGAAATCACTCTTTTTTTTAATGGCAATCCTTCGTCTAAGATACAACACACACACATTACTCCCTTTTACCCAAGACAGTAATTACAACCACTTCCACTGAGAATTAAACCACCCCACTTCTTACCTACTCAGTTCAGTGCCCACAATACTATTTCTTCATTAGTGAAAGGGCAAAGTTGATGTAACTGCATCTTTTCTTCTTCATCATATGGGCATCCACAATATCTGCATACCTCTGGAACAGGTCATCCATAATGTGATGCCCAAATTGTTCGCCCAGCATAGATTCTGTCACTGCTCTAATGGTCTTTGACACCCTCTGTCCCCTTGTCATCTGCCGGAAAAATTCCTCGGGAGTGTCAGTTTTACAGTCTCCCGCGTCCCACTCAACTTCAAAGCACTGAAACCGATGAATAGTAAAGGAACCTTCCTCTTCCACCTCTGACTTCACTTCATCAATTGATGGAGAATAGTAGGGAGCATTGAAGACGTCCACCTTCTCTTTCTCAACAATTCCCTGTAAATAAATATCAATCAAGTGTCAGAAAGCGTAATCGAATAAATGGTCCAGTTTTTGCCAGCTTCACTGACATGGACCGATAAAGAACAATGCAAGCGAGTTTATTGAGTTGCACGAGGTTCGCTTGGTGTTGTGGATGGGAAGCATTTAGTAGCCATGAACGGGCTAAACTTTTGGTATGAAAAACGTCCGTATTGGGATGGTTGCACACGCACAAAACAAAACGACGGTATATATAGAACTTTAAAATTCTATTTTGAGAGCGATAAAAATAAGATACGCTAAGGACCACTGAATAATAAAAACAAAATAATAACAAGCTAGATCAAACAAGTTTATGAATAACAGACCTCCAAAACCATGTCACGAAGAGCTTGGGCAATAAGCTGCCATTGGTGAGTAGCCATTTCGCTCCAGGGTTCGGTGGTTCCACGCCCAATAAAGGACAAAACCATGCGACCACCTGCAACTAGTTCTTCTGAGCGTGATCTCAGGAACAGCGAGAAGTCTCGTCGGAACTGGGACATATAAGCATTGGCTACAGAAGGTGGGCTCGTTTCCGATATGTAAATGCAACCCTTGTTCAACGGCTCCCTTCCATTCGCATTCTTAAGCTCCGGAGGAACCTGCTAGTTCAAAAGATGACGAGTAAGATCATATAAAGTTAGTCTCATTTCGAATACTCGTGAGGGCAAGATCCACAATATTTATCAAGGTGTGCTTATGAATCCACTTTTAAGAAATAATTTTGCAGGTCATGTTGCACCGAGGTTGTGTCGTGATCAGATGCCCTTGTTATCTATTTAGAGGATGGTTAAACTTTTTATCGTCCGAAACAAAGGTTTGGCACAATACTGATTGGATTTTATGCTAAAGTTAAGTAAGAATGTTTGTTGTGTATTACGAAGTACTGAAATAAAACTTTGTAGGGTTTGTCCCGTTGGTGACTTCAATATAAGTTTATATAATTTGTTGGGCTAGCTTTCAAACCACTTCCTACTCCAAACTTACTGATTTCAGGGAGACCGGGGAAGTGAGGTTTTTCTTTCGTGTGTAGGGCATGAACTAAGTACAAACTGCACTGAGCGAGTTCCAAACCTAAAAATAATCAGCTACTTGCCTGCGAGAGCCAGTGAAGACTTGAAGAAGAGTGCATGAAGTGTAGACTCTCTTCAGGAAAGAGCCTGCCATAAAACGAGCCGGGCATTGCTGCGACGAAGCAAGGTATTGTCTTGATCGCCTTCTTCCTGTTAATCTCACTCTGAAATTCCGGCAAGGAACAGAATATGTTGTTGAAATCGTTGCCCGGAAGATCGTTTCAGAAGAACAGCAGCTCCGGTGGTGACCTGTATGTCAATTTATAAGCTCTGTCCACCAGTTCTAGTATCTCATGAATAATGGAGAAGGCAGTTGGACCACAAGAGCAACCCAAGTCCGCCATGATTAGCTTTTGAGGTGCAATTTTTGTGCATAGGCCCAGAACAGCCTCCTCGGTAACATCTCTCGCTAAAGAGATGATCTCCCTCTGCAGCAAGAAAGGGTTCAAATCACACACTCATAGCTAAGAACAAGACAACAAATAATTACACCAGAATTATTTGACGAAGTTACAATTACCTGAATTGCTGAATTCTTTGCGTAGCTCATCTCTCCGGTACCACCATTCATATGCCGGATGGCTTGCTTTCCCATGGTAAACAATTAGATATGAATCTGAATATATCAATCTTTCTTCTTATTTTACTTCCACTGCATTTGCTACATCCATTCCTTTTATACAAGTTATGGGCAACATAGTATAGATTGAAGTGACCATTGTAATTGCAATGTATAGGGCTAGTGAGTATGCCATAATTCACATGTGAAACACGTTAAAATGCACCCGTTTACTTGCATTTCCACGTCTTCAACGTAAAAGTCTCGTTTATAGATCCCCACCACACAACTTGTCTGGTTGGAGATCACAGACAACTGTAGGAACATAGAGAAAGCCACTTTTCGTGTTTTCTATGGACCGCTATTTTGGCTCAACTGGACATGTGAAATCCAATATTTCTTATTCCTATCATTGTAACCGACCGTTAAAACCAAACCAACCAAACTTTTTTTATTGAGTAACCAAACAATAACCAAATTATGTATGCCAAATAATAATCAAATTTTATTTGAGATTAATTCTGAACCCACATTGACAAAATTATTATGCCTCATATACTCATTCAGTTTCCACGATTAACACACACACACACACACACATATATATATATATATATATATATATATATATATATATCATCTATGGTTTTATAAATAGTTTGCCCGCGTTGTAGAATAATTTTTTACTATGAATGTATACTAATTTATATCAATTTATTCATATTTTCATATAAATCTTGCTGGAATTTCTAATTTAAATATTTCATATATAAATACGAGGAGGTTAAAATGTTCTTGGTAAGTGAAAAGTCTAGATATTTAGAATATTAGGAGTTAAGATTGAATGCGGATCTTATATGAAATATGCTAGATAAAGTCTATTATTGTACAAGAATGTAGAAAGGTCTCAAAGTTTATGTAAAGCTATTTGGGTTCACATGCTGAGTTGAGACACTTGAGTTGGGGCTCCCTAATAGTGATTCATTAATAATTAATGAGGTCCTCTAAATTAGATATATTTAAATGACCCGCCTAGACAGGGCTTCGAGCCGGTGTTCTTCAAGAAATTTAACATTTAATAAGCAGGTCCTTCCAACACGAGAGAGAAACTGAAATTCCCTACCTAATATCTTGTTCTGCACATTATTATCAATAATCAAACATTAAAAGAATAAAGTCTCGAACCATAGAGGGACTCAAAAATACATACTACCAGCTGACAAGGAGCGCATATTCAGCAATTGAGAGAGAGAGCCCTTATAACATTCAGTCAAGTTTTTCAAAAAGACTTGCAACTTGTTATCGTTCACAAGTTATCCGTAGAAAAAAGATAGCTAGTGGAAGAGGAATATGGGATTCAATTAAGCATGTTTTTTCGGGTTGTTTTGTCGAAAAAGAGATTTAGGATCCAATTCTAAATTTTCATTGAATAATAGCTTTACATATATATAAAAATGTCTGCCAATTGTTGTGGTCCTCCGCCGCCCAACAAGAGCCGGTTGCCTCAAACATATCAGAATAAGAGTAAAGCTGTTCCGGTAAGATCATGTCAATGCGTCCCTACCATATTATTGTAGTAGGGCAACCTAGCCAAACACTAGCAAGCAATTTTTTCTTTTCTAAGTTATAGGGAAAGGGGTAAGGCTCCTAACATCTTGAACAAACTCAAACCCCCTCGATGTTGGATTTGTTTTAAGTCGAGTTGAAGCAAAATGTTATAACCGTTGGTAATCCCTCCCTCATATTTGGTAAGTGGATGGTCCAAGTTTTGGGAATAGAAAGGTCCAATCTTGGGGAAAAGATGTTGAATGCATTGGAAGTTAAAAAGCTATACATAGGGTGATGGAAAATCATGCAAGATTCCAACTTGGTGTATTAGAGTGTCCATCAAGTTTGCCTATAAATACATGTCTCTCATGGTGGTTTAGGCATCATGATAAGCAAGTTTGAGAGTTAGCTTCTAGTGAGGCGTAAGGGAGTTTTGGTAGAAGACTAGTGTTGTCCACGCGGAGGTATACTAATTGGGTTCTATTTTTGAATTGCCAATTGTTTCTTCAATTGAGCTCTTGTAGATATCTTCTTCAAGTTATTTATATTTATCTCAACATTATTTGCCATTTTATGACATTGCTGATTTGTATCTTTGTAAGAGTTTTGTTCTATATAATCATTCTATAATTGTACCCATATAATCATAGTGGATTGGTGGGGGTAGGCTGTTTGCCTTATTTTTCATTTTGAGGAAGGTTTCCTTGTTCAAAATTGTGTATTATTGATGTTTTTGTTTTAACATCTTGTGGCAATTATCCTGTTACACTAATGGGTGGAATTGAGATTAGGTGTATTCCCCAACAACCGGTATCAAGAGCTTGGTTTGGTTGTTTTTTTTTGGGTGTTCAAGATAACCGAAGAAAAATATATCAAGATGGTGGGAGACACTTTAAAAATGACTTTAGTTGATGATTGACAAACACATATTTTGCTCAATTCCTTACCAGATAGTTGGGAGACACTTGTTGTGTCTTTAACTAACACGGAGAAGCTAACTATGGACATGGTCATAAATAAGTTGTTGAATGAAGAGGTAAGAAGACAATCTCAAGTGGCACTACTAGATCTCAACCCTTGGTGTTGAAATAAAGAACTACAAGGGGTAGATCGAACGCAAGGGAGCCATTCAAGAGAGAAAAGATTAAAGGTAGATCCAAGTCTAGAAAGGGCTTGAAATGCTATTATTGTAACCAGTTCAATGACATAAAGAAGGATTGTTGGAAGCTCAAAAATGAGTTACAAGGGAAGAATGTAGACAACAAGGTTGAACATGATAAAAATGCCAATGTTCTCCAGGATTATTTGTTAATTGTTTTTTATTGTGGGAATGGTTGTTTAATGACTAATTGTGATAATAGTTGTGGATGGTTGATTTAGATGCATCATTTCATGCAACTCCTAACCAAGTTTCTTCATTACCTATGAAGCTTATAATTTACGTGTTGTGAATATGGGAAATAATGGCATGTTCAAGATTGTTGGCCAAGGAGATGTGCATTTGGCACCCAATATGGGTTATGAGTTGATGCTAAAAAATGTAAAGACACATTCCTGACTTAAGGATGAATTTGATTTCCACAGGTGTACTTGATGATGAAGGCCTTAGTTAACACTTAGCTCAAGGTGTGTGTAAGCTACTTAAAGGCTCACTTATTATTGCTAAGAGGAAGAAGTGTTGTGGACTTTACAAGACTAGTGCAAATCTAGTCCAAGAGGAGGTTAATGTCTCCTCAAATGACGCCATTATTAATTTGTGGCATCACATGAGTCTAAAGGGATAACGTGAGCTTCATTTGCAAGTACAAGTACGAAAAAGACCAGATTATGTGAGTTGGTGCACACCTATGTGTAAAATCTATTGGTGGTTCACTTTATTTTCTAAAATTCAAGAAAAATGTGGGTTTATGACATGAAGAACAAGAATGAGGGGCCTAGTCATTTCAAGACTTTTCTTGCAATGGTTGAAAGAGAAACCAGAAAGTTGGTGAGATGCCTAAGAAGTAATAATGGTGGCGAGTATTGCTCAAACAACATGAGATTAGGCATGAGAAGATAGTCCTTCATTCCCGCAACTAAATGGGGTGGCTGAGAGGATGAACCAAACAATTTTTGAGAGGATCAGATACATGCTGTCTTCAACAAAGTAGGCTAAGTACTTCAAAACTTTGACTTTGTTAACTACTTGTTATTTGATTAACATGTCTCTCACACATGCCTAAGGTGGTGACATACCAGAAAGAATCTGGAGTGGAAAGAAGGTGAATTACACTCAAATAAAAATGTTTGGATGCAAGGCATTTGCACATGTGCGTAAGGAGAAACGGTCCAAGCTAATTGCTAAAGCTATGGAGTGCATATTTATAGGTTATGGAAATGATAAGTTTGGCTACAAACTTTGGTGTCCAAAAAATAAGAAAGTCATCAGAAGTAGAGATTTGGTTTTCGTGAAGATCAAACCATTAAGGACCTTGGAAAAGATGAAGCTATCCAAGACAAATCCCTTGAGAAGTATGAAAAATTAAAGGAACCTTTAACATTTAACATCAAATCAAGCTAAGGATGTGGCTCAAGATGAGAATGAACAAGAAAATGAAGTTCCTATCTCATTAGTTAGTTATGATGATGGAGAATGATGTAACAAATGAAAATATTATTAATGTTTATATTCTTGATTATGTTAATGAATAGGAAATGAAGATTTGTAATAAAGGGAAGGCACCTCAACTAAGGATTAAGTAGGGTCCCAGTTCCATCCATAAAATTCTATCATCAGATCATATGGCTATCATTGAAAATGGACACCTAAAAATTTCAAAAGCTGTAAAGTCACAAGGATAAGGACAAGTGGCTGAAGGTCATGCAAGAAGAAATGAATACTTTGCATAATAACAAAACTTATGAAGTATTTGATCTTGGGAAGAATGCTTTGAAGAAGAATTAGGTCTTTCAGGTCAAGCATGAAGAGACTAGTTTACAGCCTTGGTGCAAGGCAAAACTAGTTGTGAAAGGCTTTGGACAAAGGAAAGGTATAGATTTCAATGAAAATTTTGACCGGTGGTTAAAATGTCTTCAGTGAGGGTTATTTTAGCATTGGCTGCAAGGGTGAACTTTGAGGGGGAATAACCCAATGTGAAGATGGCCTTTCTACAAGGAGATCTTGATGCGACAATCTATATGGAGCAACATAAAGGTTTTGAACTTAAGGAGGAAACAGATGATATACAAATTGAATAAAAGCTTGTACAGTCTCAAGCAAGCTCCAAAAGATAGGTACAAGAAATTTGACTCTTTCAAGGTCATGGTTACGAAAAATTTATTTCATTTCATTGTGGATTCATCAAGAAATTTGGTGATGATGATTTCATAAAATTGTTGTTTTATGTTGATGACATGTTGATTGTTAGACACGACATAACCAAGATTACAGACTTAGAAAGTTTGAGCAAATGCATTGCCATGAAAGATTCGGGACCAACTGAACATATCTTAGGCATATCTATATGGCATGATAAAAAAGCGAAAAGACTATGAACATCATAAGAGAAGTACATTTAAAAATTGAGTTCAACGTGAAAAATGTGAAGCCACTTCGTGTTCCACTTGGATGGCAATTCAAGTTAAGAGACTCAAATGAAATATAGATTGAAGAAATGGAAATTGTTCCTTATGCTTTTGTTTTTGTAGTTTGATGTATGCTATGGTTTGCACAGGACTTGATATAGGATATGTTGTTGGAGTACTCAGTCAGCACCTATCTTATCCAAGCAAGGAGCGCTGGTAAGCGGTGAAGTTGATATTGAGATATCTGTGAGGGACTTCAAAAGTGTGTTTATGTTTCGAAAATGGTAAACCAATGTTGAAAGGTTATATTGATGTAGACAAGGGAGGTGATTCTTACTCTAGGAAATCTGGTTTTGTTGTTACTTTTGTAAGTGAGGTTGTCTCTTGGTAGTCAAAGTTACAAAAGTGTGTTGTATTATCAACAACAGAAGCAGAATTCATTACCACAACTGAAGCTTGTAAGGAGATACTATGGATAAAGAAATTTATGAATAAAATTGGTCTGAAACAAGCAAAATACGTTATACATTGTGATAGTCAAAGTGCAATTCACTTAGAAAAATTATAGGTTTCATTCTAGCATTGGATTAGAGATTTGTTAGAGAACAAATTGTTAAAGTTATCCAAGATTCATACTTTGAAAAATAACTCAGATATGACTAAATTTGTTCCTAAGGATAAACAATTCTTTTTAGGAATGGTGTAAGTATGGAAGGAGCTTTTTATATCTCTTAGTGACTTCTCATGAGATCACGAAGGGGCTCCCTCATACTTGATAAGTGGATGGTCCAAGTTTTGGGAAGTGAACGGTCCAAGCTTGGGAAAAAAGATGTTGAATGCATTAGAAGCTAAAAGGCTATGCATGGGTAATGCAAGTCATGAGATTCTTACTTGTTGTATTGGAGAGTCCATCAAGTTTTCCAATAAATACACGTCCAGTGGTTTAGACATCCAGATCAACAAGTTGAGAGTCAGCTTCTAGTGAATTGTAAGGGAGTTTTGGTCGAAGACTATTGTTGTCAATGTGGAGGTCTACTAATTGGGTTCTATTTTTGAATTGTTAGTTGTTTCTCCATTTGATCACTCACCGGTATCTTCTACAAGTATCCATATTTGTCTCAGTTTTATTTGTCATCTTATGACACTGCTGATTTGTATCTTTGTGACAGTTTTTACTTACTATAATCATTCTGTGATTGTACCTTTTTAATCATAGTGGATTGGTGAGGGTAGGCTGTTGACCTCAGTGGTTTTCCTTTCTTCATTTTGAGGAAAGTTTTCACATTAAAAATTGTGTTCTCTTATTCTGTTGCCTTTGTTTTAACATCTTGTGGTAATTATCTTGTTAATTGAGATTAGGTGTAAGTATTTTCCAACTAATATCATTTGAATTCAAATTTCTAAATAATTCTGTTGTTTTTGTTTTAACATCTTGTGGTAATTATCTTGCTAATTGAGATTAGGTCTAAGTATTTTCCAACAATAACATCAATTGAATTCAAATTTCTAAATATTTTAGGACTTTGCATTGTGATGTTTGCTTTGTACTTTTGTTTTTGTAGCATGATTATCACAATTTATCAAGATAGCAGGAAATGACTTTTCCAACATGGGAATATTTCAATAGATCTCAAAGCTACTCTGCTTCTTTATCAGCGACATCCAAAGCCACCAGTTTAGCCGCCATTGTTCACCTTGTAATAATATTTTGTTTCATGGAATTCCAAGAAACAGCCCCACATAACAATTCATGGCTTCTGTTTCTTTTGAACAGATTTCCAATTAGCATCACTACACCCATCTAAAATAGTGAAACCTTGATATAATGAATCATATAATTACTTGTACATGTTAGATATCTGAGTAATCTCTCTAGGCTGCCCAGTGAGCTTCGTTAGGGTTTGTGCACATCTACTTAATCTACCCACTGCATAGGCAATGTAAATATATGTCCTCATATAATTGGCTAAGTACCTCAGAGTGCCTAATAATTGTGATCTTACTCGCCATATACTATCCCCATCAGTCTTCCTTGATTTGATGCAAAGGTCATAAAGAGTAATCACAAGTTTGCACTCTACAGAGTAAAATTTTCTCAATAATTTTGTAACCGTAGGTTTGTGGATGAAGTTGGTGACTTCTATATAGAATAATAGGAAAAAAAATTTTTGAGCTAACCTTTTAATTAAGAGAGGTTTGTGACACTTATTGCAAACCCCTTTTGGGCCCAACACATGTACCATGTGTGAGAATAGAATCTACTTCACTTTTTACAGTTTCTTTTGAAAGAGAAGCATCTCTCATAGCCATAGCTTGGCTAAAAGTTATTGGATCCTCTTCAACTAAAAATATAAAGAAATCATCACCAAAGTTCTTCTCAACTCTAGACCACTTCCTCCTTAAATTAACTATTTCAGTTGACTTTATGTAAGTTTCCTCACGATGAGTAAATGATTCAATATTCTTATTTCGGTCTTTTCACTGAAAAATATGCTTATAAACCATAGCATCAGAAGATTCCTTAATAGTATTAGGAGAATAATCATTTGAGTCAGATCCCACAATTAGATATCTATAAGCATGATTATTATGTGCATAACCAATATATACTCCATCAAATATTTTATCTCCCAATTCAATCACTTTAATAGTAGGAATCATTATCTTTCTCAAAACACCTCATAGCTTAAGGAAATTTAATTTCGGCTTTCGCTCTTTATATTACTCTTATGGAGTTATATCACAATTTTCATATAAAACCCGATTGAGAATTGTACATGATGAAAGTAAGGTTTCTCCCTACATATTCTTTCGTAAGACAAAGGAACTTAACATAGAATTTATTATTTCAATTACAGCCTATTTTTTTTCAAGTACACCATTGGATTTAGGGGTGTATGGAGCAGTTATCTAATAATTTATTTCATTTTCTAAACAAAATGTACTAAATACATTCATACAATAGTACCACCTCTATTTAATCTAAGCCTTTTTATCTTTAAAACTAATTGATTCTCCACTTCGGAAAAACATTCTAAAAATTTGGCAAAAGTTTTATCTTTTGATGCCAATAAATAAACATAGAAATATCATGAATAATCATCAATAAAGGTGATGAAATATATCTTTCATCGTTGAGTCAATTGTCCATCCATTTCACATACAATAGAGTATATTCACTCAAGTAGCAAATTCTCACAATACACTTGTTTAAATGGGTTTTCGGGCTGTCCTTGCACACGTATTTCACATCTAGATGAAACCACATCATACTTAAGCACTAAGCCAAGATTCAGCATCCTCCTAATATTATGAGAACCAACATGATCAAAATAGTGATAATTTGACTCTATAATAACATACTCCAAAATATTAAATTTAAAAAGACCATCATGCATGTATCCTTGCTAACATACATATTATTTTTTGAAGTGACAACTTTATTTATTTCAAACACCATTTTGAATCCTTCTTTATGAGCAAACTTCCACTTACAAGGTGCTTTCTAATGTTAGACACATGATGAACATTTTTGAGAGTTACGGAGATTCTTTATAAAATGTTTTACTATTCTACACACATAACAATTCTTATAATAAAATTACTGTGTGGAAGAAATTGGTGTTTTTGTATAATATTGGCATTTACTTCCATTTTTAAAGAAATAAGTCGAAAAGTTTCTAATTTTTATTCTCTTCTTTTATGAAAGATGCCCACAGGTATTTATGAGATTTTAGGTCTGGTCAAATTTTTATCTAATAAGTAAAATAAATAAATTAATTAAATAAGTGGTTAATATCGAGTATTAACAAACGAATAAAATCTTTAATTAGGAATAAGAATAAATATAATTTGGGAAAATTGGATAAGTTAGAGTTTTGAAGATACTAGGTACATCAAATTTAAAAATTCGTATCTCTTATAATAGATGCCTAAAAATTATAAAATTTTGAGAGAATAAACTAGACATCTTAAGGAACAGAAAAAATCATGTAAAATGAAGTTCTAGAGAGTGAGACATTATCATTTTAAGTTGACCTTATGGTCAGGTCAGTAAATAATGACGTAGAAGGGTAGAATTGATATTTTTTGAGTCTATAAATTAGAGAAATTTTTTATGTGACTAAATTGTAGAGAGTTGGATGTTTTGGAATTGTAATTTTGTAAAAGCTTGCCCATTAGCCCCGTGTTTTACAACTGTTTGTTTTTGGTTTGATCCGAATAGCCTTGTTGTAGGCTTGGGCACTATTGAGTCTTTTAGACGGCCTTTTTTGTGAGGCTATGTTTCGTGTTGATTGGTTGTGTGGTGTAGCTTAGAGTCGTATCACGTGTGCTGGTGTTTATCGTTGTGGCGCATGCCATTATGGGGTTACCTCTTAGCCTCAGATATGCCCTAGCAGCTGCCTAAGCCTTCCCCTTTTAACTTCCCCGCTTCTCCCCTCCTTGCCACCTTCATTTTCCTTCCCCTGGCCCCGTTTTTGGACTCAGCATTTTGGCGCTCGGCCCTCAGGGCTGTGACGCTGGTGCGCTAGCCCAAAGGCGCTCAGTGGACACCTTGGCACTGCCCATGTGCTGCATGTGGGTGGCTTCTCGTGCCAGTGCCAAGGGACCTTGTGATTGTTTTGCGTAGATTTCTCTGAGAGAAGAAAGCTTGCCGATAACTAACATAATCTTAAATCTTCCTACCATTCTATCTGAAGTTATTATACATTTGACTCAAGGCATTGGGCAAGTCCGTTGTTGAGTTTTCCAGATGGTTTTGAATGCCAAGGTGCAGTTGGTGTTGTTCGGTTGTGTAGTGTAGCTTAGGGCCATGTCACATGTGGTCGCATGACATTTTAGGGCTACGTTTTAGCCCTAGATGTGCCCTATCCAGATAGCTAAGCCTTCCTCTTTCACTTCGCCCACTTTACCCCTCCTTTCCCTTTCATTTTCCTTGGCCTTGTGCCATTCTAGGCCTCAATGCCACAGCGTTGGGCCTCAGGGCCGCGACGCACCTGAAGGCCGCGACATTCGTGTGCAGTGCCAAGACGCTCAGCAGACACCTTGGTGGTGCCCTTGTGCTGCACATGGGTGGCTTCTCATGCTAGTGTCAAGGTGCCTTGTGATTGTTTTGCATGGATTTTTCTGCGAGAGGAAAGCTTGCCGAGCGCAAGGTATTATAACTGACGCAACTTTAAAATCCCCTCTTGTAAATCGGCATCCATAAGTTTATTTCACTGCTAATTCCAACCAATACTTTCACTCCAAGCTTTATGAGACGCCCACCATAGATCCGAATGATACTGAATACATAATCCTTTGCTGGCTGTAACAGGTAAGGCACACTCCATTTGACTGATTCTAAATTTAAAGCAGAAAAAAGATTCTGAGGAAATGATAAAGTATATAAGGACCGTCCTGCTGGCAGTGAGCACATATAGTAGTCCTTGTAAGTGGAATGCGGCAAAATCTTCCTCGGCTCCATCTTGGTATCTTTCAAATTAAAAATTAAGCATTGATCCATTGGCCTCCCAATGACGATTAAAGGTGCCCTCACTACAGCGACAAACTAGTCATCAATATTCATATTAGGTACCTTGGGTATGGAGATCCTTTTTGGATTGAGTTGATCCACTGCGATCTCCGTACGACAGGTTTCATCCCCTCGTTTGATCACCTCACTCAATGCATTCAAAACACATGGTCTGCTTGACATGAGTGCATGATCATAAGAAGGTTTAGGTGTGAAAAGTTCAGGCCATGTGCCCCTTTCAGGCGAAAAACATTAGATGAATTTGGGTGGGTGGGATGTGCAAAGAATAAGTTGGGAGGGTGCCTTATTCCGATTTCGGTCCACCTTAGTATTACTATTATAGGAAGTGCTGCTTCTTTCGAGGCTTGAAGGGAACTTTTGTGAGATACATTATTCCTTACTCTGAAAACTTTGGCTCTTTTATGAGCTGGATTACTCGTCTATCAGGAGGAATGCTTAGAAGTATGCGAAATATACTACAAATCCGCAAAAAAATTAAAGAATGTGTGAGAAAAACCACAAGGTGTAAAAAAATTTGAAGGATTAAATGTGTTTCGTATATGAACTTCATAAAATTACATGCTTAGCATTACAATAAATGTATAATAACTTCAGACAGCACTGTAGTAGGATTTTTAAGGTTGCGTCAATTATAATCCCTTGTGCTTGGCAAGCTTCTCTCTTAGAAAATCGATGCAAAACATTCACAAGGTGCAAGCACTCTCATTTGATGGCGGTATAGATTCAACTCCTCAATAAGCCCATATAATCTACCTGATGATTTACGCCCTCAAAATACCACTCCACCTAAACCAATCCTTATTCCAATCATAGCAGAGTTTGTTTCGTGCTTCACTACTCAAGATGTATTATCCGCCCAAGAAGTTAGTTACTGTGCGAGCATCATCCCCACCAACGATGTCCATGTCTCTGGCTCTCTTTTTTGCAGGTACTTCATGTCAAAGAAAAATAACCACACCTAAATGAAGTTGAAATATTTCTTAAAGCACACCATATGTTCTAAATATCTTCTCCTATGAAGATAAGTCCACAAGATATTGGTAATCTACTGACAAAAATTATATCTACATCAAGATGAGGCCTCTTTAGGGCCTCTAATCCGAGCAAGAAACGGACTAATATAGGTCTCCTCTTTGTTTTGCCGCCATGGGAGAAATCATCAGGGATGTCGTATGTGTTGTGAAAATTAGGTAATTTTCACTAAAGATAACTAGTTCACTTTGAGAACTATTACCTAGATGACTAGCGTGAAAACTATTGTACTAAAAACACCCGAAAATAAACAAACACCCCAAGATAAAATTCCCATGAAAGTGTGGTGGGACACACGGTCCACTTAAAAACCAACTCATAAACAGAATTTTATCAAAACAAATAATTTAAATAGCACAATAATTAACAACTATACTTGACAATAGCTATTATATACACATAAAAATGAACAAAAAGAACATCAGAATTTAATAAGGCTTATGTCCTCGGCCACTACAAAAATAATATTTCAATAATCAAAGAAATATTACAAAAGAGAGAAACAGTTTGCCAATAGAAAAAGGATGGCAATTTTGGGATGTTTAGAACCAAAGGGGAGGAGCCTTATTTATAAGGAGAGGACTTGCTCCCAAACCCACAAAACTTTAGATGTGGAACTTGATTTTGGCATTCAACAATTCTCCACCTTGACAAAATCTTATACAATTCTCTTACAAATTCAACTTTAAGTAGTGTCTGCAAACTCCATCTTTCAATTTGTAACAATATTGACCTGAACAATGTTTAAACTTGACTGCAGTTACCACTTTTGTCAGCATCTCAGTATGGTTCTCAGTGGTCGGAATCTTCTGGATTATGACTCCACCTTCTTCTAGAATCTCTTGTACAAAATGATATCGAACATCGATGTGCTTCGTCCTTGCATGGTAAAACCTGATTCTTTGCTAAATGAATAGCACTCTGACTATCACAATGCACTTTGATGTGCTTTTGTTCCATTCCCAGTTCACCAAGCAACCCTTAAAGCCAAATTGCCTCCTTTACAGCCTCTGTAACTGCCATATACTCTGCCTCTATAGTAGACAAAGCCACTGTTGACTGTAAGGTAGACTTCCAACTGACTGATGCTTTTGCAAAAGTAAACACATAACCAGTAGTTGATTGTCGCTTGTCCAAATCATCAGCGTAGTCAGAATCACAATACCCAATTACATACTAACCATCCTTATCATCTTGCTAAAATACTAATCCAACATCTAAGGTATCCAGAATATACCGTAGAATCCATTTCATAGCTTGCCAATGCTCCTTTTCAGGATCATGCTCACAACCCCAACTGCCTATGAAATATCGGGCCTTGAACAAACTATTGCATACATCAAGCCACCAATAGCACTTGCATACGGTACTTTTGCCATGTATTCCCATTCTGCATCATTCTTTGGTGACATGGAAGCACTAAGCTTGAAATGATGAGCAAGTAGTGTACTAGCTGGTTTTGACTTCTCATTTATGCCAAAACATTTTAGTACCTTCCTCAGATATTCTTTCTGAGATAAACAAAGCCTCCCTAATTTCCTGTCTCTGGATATCTCCATGTCGAGAATCTTATTTGCGTCACCAAGATCCTTCATCTCAAACTCCTTATTCAATTGAGTAACTTCTTTATTTCTATCTAACTCTTGGAAGCTATCAGCATATCATCAACATAAAGAAGAAGATATATATAGGATCCATCTTGTAGCTTGCTTAAGTACACACAGTAATCATATTTTCTTCTTGAGTACTTTTGCCCTATCATGAACTTGTCAAATCGCTTGTACCACTGCCTCGGAGATTGCTTCAATCCATATAGCAATTTCTCCAATTTGCACACCATTTTTTCTTTTCCATCAACTTTGAATCCATCTGGTTGAGACATATAGATTTCCTCTTCCAAGTCTCCATTTAAAAATGCAGTTTTTACATCCATCTGAACTAATTCCAAATCCAATTGTGCCACCAAAGCCAATAAAATTCTGATGGACGAATGCTTTACAACTGGAGAAAACACTTCATTATAATCAACTCCCTCCTTCTGAGCGTAGCCTTTAGCCACCAATTTTGCTTTGTAGTGAATATTATCCTTGTCAGGAAATCCATCTTTCTTTGCATATACCCATTTGCACCCAATTGCCTTCTTTCCCTTCAGAAGACTAGCTAGTTTCCATGTCTGAGTCTTTTGAAGAGACTGCATTTCTTCCTTCATGGCAATCCTCCACTTTTCTTGTTTTGAACTTTGAACTGCTTTGTTATAAGTGGCAGGAACATCATCAGTTCCAATTGGTGATGTAGAAGAGACCATATTAGCATAGCAGGCAGGTTGTCTAATGGTTCTCTTTCCCTTCCTTTGTGCAATTGATTCATATTAATGTGGAGGTTCTTGGGTCTGAACCGCTTCTTCATTTGACTCTTCTTATACCACAGGAGAGTCATCATCAATTTTTGCATCTACTGGGACCATTCTGTTACCATCAATCTCCACCTGTTTGGGAGTACCATCTGTCTGCTTCATATTTCCAAAAGTCACCTTTCTCAACATTGTAGATTCATCAAAGGTAACATCCTTGCTGAAGATTACTTTCTTTGTTTCTGGACACCAAAGACAATAGCCTTTCACACCATAGGTGATCCCCATAAATATTGCCTTCTTTGCTCTTGGATCCAACCTTGACTCCTTAACATGGTAATATGCAGTGGAACCAAACACGTGTAAGGAATTATAATCTATATCAGGCTTTCCAGATCATTTCTCCAATGGAGTTTTACCACCAATAGCAGTAAATGGTAAACAATTACTAAGGTGACAAGCATATACCAAAGCCTCAACCCCATTATGTTGTGGTGTATTTCTGACAGTGAAGTGTCTGACAATACCTTCATCTTCACAGACCTTTTGAAATGGATCATTTTTTAATTCTCAACCATTGTCTGTACAAAGACGTTTGACTCTTCTGCCTGTTTGAGTCTCCACCATCTTTTTCCATTTCAGGAAAATTCCCAACACTTCATCCTTCATCTTTATCGTATATACCCAAACTCTCCGGGAATAATCATCAACAAGGGAAACATAATAGTGTTTACCTCCCAATGAAGTTGTCTTGGAAGGCCCCCACACAGCTGAGTGAACATAATCCAAAATACCCTCAGTATCATGGATTGTTGTTCCAAATTTCACCCTTATTTTCTTCCCTTTGATACAGTGCTCGTAAAAATCTATTTTGCAAGCTGGAGCTCCTTTTAATAATCCTTGATCTATCAATAGTTTCAAAGATTTTTCTCCAGCATGCCCCAAGCTCATATGCCATAACCTGGTTGCTTCTGACTCCTGATCATCAATAGGAGTTGGTGTCGTTGTTGCTTCCCCAACAATTGTACTACCCATAAAGTAATACACATTGTTTCTTCTTCGGATCCCCTTCATTATCATAAGTGCACTAGAGATGATCCTCATTATCCCATCTTTTGCCCTCACTTTGAAACCTTTTGACTCTAAGGTTCCCACAGAGATGAGATTTTTCTTCAAATCTGGCACATAATGACCACCAATTAAGATTCTGGTTGATCTATCATGATTCCTCAAGTGAATTGAACCAACTCCATATGTGACAAGAGGGGCATTATTTGCTGTGTAGACAATTCCACCCTTTAATTCTTTAAAATCAAAGAACCATTCTCGATTGGGTGTATATGATGGCTACAAGCAGAATCTAGCAACCATGAACTAGAATTGCTAGTTGATGCAGCAATTGAAAGGTCTCAGTCTGCATCATCACACACAACAACATTTGCAGCAGCTTTTTCCTTCTCAGGTTTGCCTTTATTTTTCAGCTTGGGACAATCTTTCTTCAAATGCCCTTTTTCTCGACAAAAGGCACATTCATCTTTACTTGGTCTGGACTTTGACTTTGACCTTACCCTTCTTCCTTTGTTTTGACTCTGCGACAGGCCTCTATCCACAACAAGAGCTTCTGCTTTTGCACTTGTATTTTCTTGCTTTTCTTTCTTTCTTAATTCATAACTATACAAGGCAGCAGTTACTTCACTAAGAGACACAATAGCCTTCCCATGAAGTAGAGTAATTTCAATAAACTCAAATTCATGGAGTGATCCCAACAACATTAGAGTCAAATCTTCATCTGCAAAAGTCACGTCCATATTCATTAGATCAGTTATTAGCTAATTGAAGCTAGTAATATGATCATTCAAAGATGTACCAGGAACATAATTGAAGCAGAACAATCTCTTTTTCATATAGAGCTTGTTCTAACTACTTTTCTTCAAAAATTTCTCCTCCGGTGCCTTCCACAATTTACTTGCAGAAGTTTCTTAAGAAAAAGCATACTTATGCTCTCTAGAAAGACACATTCGAATGGTATCACATGCCACTCTATTTATCGTCTTCCATTCTTTCTCCTCAACATCATCTAGTTTCTCTTCTTCAATGGCAATGTCTAGACCTTGTTGAAAGAGGGCATCCAGAACCTCACTTTGCCACATGCCGAAATGACCGGTACCATAAAAAATCTCCACTGCAAATCTTGTATTTGTCACAACAGTTCTTTCCAAAATTGAAGATGAAGAAGCTGTTAACTTCAATGTGGATTCTTTTGTGTTGTTTGTCATTTCTGCTACAAAGTCTATTTAATAGCTGTCAATGTGGAATGCCAACTAGCCCAAGGAAATTTTTTTGATGTGGAAGATCAGCGTAAGCCGCAACCATAGAGCATACTAAAATAAACCAAGAGCTCGAAATGCCAATTGGCCCAAGGAAAAAGTTTTTTTGATGTGGAAGATTAGCGTAAGCCGCAACCACAGAGCATACAAAAATAAACCAAGAGCTCGAAATGCCAACTGGCAAAAGGAAATTTTTTATGATGTGGAAGATCGGCGTAAGCCGCAACCACAAAGCATACTAAAATAAACCCTGCTCTGATACTAGTTGTTGTGAAAACCGGGTAATTTTCACTAAAAATATCTAGTTCACTTATTACCTAGATGACTAGCGTGAAAACTATTGTAGTAAAAAATACCCCAAGATAAATTTTTCACGGAAAGTGTGGTGGGACACACAGTCCCCTTAAAAACCAACTCCTAGACAGAATTTTATTAAGACAAGTAATTTAAACAACACAATAATTAACAACAACTATACCCGACAATATCTATTAAATAGACATAAAAAGAGAACAAAAAGAACACCAGAATTTAACGAGGCTTACGTCCTCGGACACTACAAAAATAATATTTCAATAATCAAAGAAATACTACAAAAGAGAGAAAGAAATATTTGCCAATAGGAAAAGGATGGCAATTTTGGGATATCTAGAACCAAAGGGAGGAGCCTTATTTATAGGGGAGAGGACTCCTCCCAAACCCACAAAACTTTAGATGTGGGACTTGATTTGGCATACAATAGTATGTATCTTGAAATGCAAGGGGTATATTTTCTAAGATAATTTTGTTGTAAACTACTTATTACTATGTGAAAGGGTTCCTCTCGTTCGGGTCAAGTAGCAAAGTATAAGAATGATTTGCAAGTTAATTAGATAATATCACTCTCTTTTATTTCAAAATCATTTAACTTCATCTCAAGTTCGGAAGTTTTAGTTAGGTTTGTCCATGCCGATTTTTTTTAATGCCCTACAGATTTTGCGGCCAACAATAAGGGTAGCATAATTTGAGGCCTATGATGGTAGGAAAAGAGTATAAATACCAGGGAGGAGCAAGTGCAGTCTAGACAAGACATGAACCAGCTATTGGACACAGTCCAGGATATGGTTGCAGCTCTCTAGGCCAGCAAAGACAGAGGTCCCCGTTGAGACCTCTGAGTAGGAGAGAGAGTGCCACTACAACCACCACCGCCAGTTGCATAGTTTCACCATGTCCTTACGACTCTAGTTGCAGTGGGACTATGTGAGATGCCAGGTTCCGGAGTGCCGATGGGAGTGTCATTACCGATGTAGTCTAGCATCTGGTAGGCAGAGGTTGTTCATCCGAGACAATTTGTCGTTGATGAGAGTTCGGGTGCCAGGTATTGAACCACTAGTACCATGAGAGGTAGGATGTAGACTGCTTCTTGAAGAATGACGGCGAGTTGTTTTATGGCAGCACAGATCCAGAGATTGCCCTAGAGTGGATAAATACCGTCAGTGGAGCACTGGCACACATGGGATGTCCAGCTGAGCTGTGGGTACGTATGACTAAAGGAGTGATGTAGTCGTTTGGGAAAGATTTGGTGGGATTCTGCCCACACCACGTACCTTGAGATTGATCACTGGAGCATATTAGTTGGGACAAGTTTAGGGTCATGTTCTATGTACAATACTTCTTTGCTATAGTTTGGAGCCAAAAGAAGAAAGAGTTTTTGTCCTCACAACATACTGACAACATGTTGATGGTCAAGTACCAGACGAGGTTTCTGACCCCAAAGAGGTTCCCGCCTGGCAGCTTTGCCGACGAGAGAGAGCAAATCGCCCAGTTTGTAACCAGGTTGAGGATCAATATCAGATTCGTAATTGTCACTTTTCATGCATGATATTTGTAGACGACGACATGAGCGCATTAGAGTGCAAGAACGCACATGAGTCTCATCTCTGAGCCTGGGGCAGTGGCAAGTCTAACCACCAGAGCCAAAGACAGAGCAGACAGAACTATTAGGGTCCACAGTAGTAGAGGAAGCGAACCAACGTTGGGATAATGATGTACACTGTCGAGGGTCAGCAGACTCAGTTTTCCCTATTAGATCCAGTCATTCTAGACCCATGTTCAGCATACAGGAGATTACCAGGAGCGCCCCATGTGCGCACACTATTAGGGGAAACACTAGGGTGTTTGTTAGAGGATTTCATTGTGCTTCCTTTACGTGTGGTGAGTTAGGGCATTGTGTAGTCTCATGCCCTAGAAGAGGACAGGAGGTGTAATAGCAGCCACAGTATTAGTGGAGGCCCCAGCAGTGGCAGCAGAGAGGTTTACCTACCTATAGCCGCGGGCACAACATGTACAATAGGACCAGATAGGCCATTTGAGACAGGTAGGGTTAGCAGTAGTTGGGATCGCACATATGCTTAGAGATGATGTCAGATAATTAGTTGGCCTAATTGATGAACAGATTTAGGTTGTGAGACCAAAGTAGTATGATACTATTTGACTCAAGCAGTACCCATACCTCTCTAGTCCAAACATTCATAGGTAGGATTGGTGTGCAAATAAATGATTTAGGACATGACTTAGTTGTGTTAAACCTAGCTGGTGCCACTTTTACCATTGGAGTGTGTGAGAGATGTCCATGTTGTCATTCAGCAATGAACATTGCTGATTGACTTTGTGGTTTTGCTAATGGACAAGTTTGATCTCATCTTTAGCATAGATTGGATGATGTGGCACAAAGCATTAATTGTCTGTCAAAAGAAGAAAGATCAACTCTGCCTCTCACGTCATGAGAGTCATGTTTTAGGGAGGGTAGAGGTAGCAAAGTAGCCTCATTGCCTTCTAGAGAGTCCATGATAGAGAGAGGATACAAAGCCTTGCTTGCTTGCATTGTTGCCACCAATGAGCGGCTAGAGCCGATTATATCTGACCTTCTCGCAGGTGGAGACGCTGCTCATGCGATCTCTAAAGAGGCAGCCAAGTTGCCTAAGGGCAGACAGCCTAAGTCGAGGTACAACCTAGTGACACACCGACCGTTGAGACATCGTGCTGGATGCCACCATTTGAGTTCTAGGAACTCAAGAGCCAGTTATTAGAGATGTGTGAATAGGGATTCATACACCTGAGTGAGTTGCCCCAGGATGCCCCACTTTACTTTTGTGGAAAGAAGACAATGGTATTAGGATGTACATGGACAACATCTTGTGAGCACGCCCAAGATTTTAGATTCAAACAGCCTTCATGGTAAGGAGTTTGATGTTAGATCCTAGTCTAACTTACGAGTACATGGCCACTTGGGAGCTCAAGGACGAGTAGTGATGAAATGAGGTATTAGCACGCCCCTACTTCTTCGGCTGTATGTTGTGTTTTTGTGAGTGACTTTTGTGCGTATACCCCCTTAGATAAATTTCGGGGGCAGAATTTTTAAAGCAGGGGAGGTTGTAACACCCAGGCTTTTTGCCCGATGTTTTAGTATTGATTCGGTCACGACATGGTCCTGCCCTTTTTTATTAGAGTTAATGTATAGTATGATATGCATGAGTCAAGGCCCTAGCTTCCTCTAGTGTATGGTCACCAGTTGGATGCTATGTTGCCACGACTTTCATTTTTGTTTTCAGTTGTGTTGAGTTTAGATAGGTTTAGGGCCATGTCACATATGAGCCTAGTTGTTTTCCGTGTGCTAAGAACCCTTTATGACCAATCCTAGCCCTCAAAGGACCCTCAATGCAGTTCTTGAGGTCGTATAACCGCCCAATGGGTGTGAACCGTAGGTGTGTGCAAATAGCACCCTTGCACTGGCATGAACCAAAATTTCATGTTCAATTTTGAATTAGGAAATTTAAATTTCCCGCTTTAAGTCTAGATTGAAAGGCACTATCCTAGTGCCCTTGAGCCCAAACTTAGTTATTACTCTCCTTTTGCACTAGAGGATTTGTTGGGAAGTAATAAGCCCCTTTGACATTTCTTCATCTGCAAAGAATTCTCGATCCCCAATCAAGTCACCTGACCATGCATGCTGTTTGGTACACTCCACCTCTCACCTACATGCTTGACTTGTCGGTAGACCGCAGTCCAACTTGGCAGAGGCTAGTGTGAAGGCGCCCTGCCAACACCATTGCGCCAAGACCTTTTTGTGGCTATAAATACCACCTAATCTCTGCCCATTTTCACCCTTTGTTCCTTTGTTCCAACTTCCTCCTTCCTCCCTTCTTCCCCACTTCCTCCTACCCTCCTATCTCTTTCCAGCCCTCTCCAAGCTAAGCCAAATCCTAGGGGGTCCAAGAGACCTCCCCTTAGCCCTTATGTGTATATGGGGATGTATTTTTCTTGAATTTTTTCCATGTAGAACTATTTGTTAAGAGCATGTTAGGCTTAGAATCATGTATTTGATCGTCTATGTACCAAAATTGGCAAAACTTGGCAACTTTACTATTTCCAATAGCCTACTAGCCAAATCCCCCACTCACCACCCCCCCCCCCCCCTCTCCCTCCCAGTTTCAGGTCATATTTTGATGCACTATTTTTAGGTTTGTAGGTTAGGATGTTAGTTATCTCTTATTAAAATACCATGTTAAAATAACATGATTAAGGTCTCGAACAAAGCCCCTAAGTGCATTGTGTGCTCATTGTGTTGTTGCTATAATATGTCATGCTCTGAGATTGTGCTCCTTGTTAAGTTTGCTAAAAGATTTTATGAATATCATTTAGCCTGTCCAAAAAATTGTCCAGTTAAGTCGTTCGATAAGAGTCGTAAGTGTGAGATTTTCTCACTAAGTGTACTTGCAAACCCAAACCATAATTAAAGTCGCCGAACAGGGTTGAACAAATGATTAAATAAGTTAATTTAGGTAATTAAGCCTATAAGTGTGTTGTGCATGTGTAAAGGCTTCGCCTCGTTTTACATGCCTTTTGGTCAGCAAATAATTTGGGTTTCCTTTTCACTTGTTAGGATATATGTTATGAGCTCGCTGAGTTAAGATGAGGAGCTCAATTTATCCAGGTCTGTAGGATCCTCTACTTAGTTCTATCATAGATTTGGTTTACTATCGTGGGATGGAGTCGGTGGAGTTTTATTTGATCCCATTAACTTCGGGTTGTCTGGTCTATTCTCGTTTGTAGTTTACTAAAACTTTAAGGTTGAGATCTCTTGATGGATTTCCCTTTTGTATACTTCTCTCTCTCTTATAAGTCATTGTTGATAGTCAATTTTTGGGTATGTTGTGTCAATGATATTTTCAGGCATGTGCTTAGTTTCATTGTAAGATCTTACTTATGGTTTGGTGTAGGCGATGTTTGATCTAACACCAGTTACTTGCTTGGTTGAATGGTTGTGGTATTTCTTGGTGTTCTACTAATCTCTCATAGGTGTTGAGACACACATCAACCAATTTTGTTTACCAGTAGTTATTTATAATCAACTTTGTTTGATTACTAACGATTTTTATGAAACCTAGGCTTTTCATCTGATGGTTTCAGTTTTAGTTCAATGTTTACCCAAATTGAGTTATTTTCCTAAACCTTTTGGTCGCGTGTGTATACATGGTATGGTGTGTGAGAGCCATGACCATAGTCTCCCCCAGTGCTCAATGCCGCTGGGCTGGACACTTTGCCATCTCAGCTCTTATTTTCCATTTTTATTGAGTCGAGCCTATTTAGGTTTAGGACTATGTTTCTCATAAGTCTAGATTTCTTGTCATGCATTTGGAATGCTTGTTAGTCGATCCTAGCCCCTGTAGGACCCGCGATACAATATTTAGGTTGCCCTGGCTGCCTAAGGATGTGAACCCTAAGTGCACACACTCAAATTCCAGTGAAAAGGTGCCTTTGTGGTGCCCTTGCATTGGCAAGTTGAGGTGGTGTTGGCATAAAGGTGCTTGGCCAGCGCCTTTGCACCTTGTCCATACCATGTTGATTAGTGGCGGCTTGCCTGCAACGTCAATGGGCCATGTCTCTGTTGTCTGGCTGATCAAAGGCCAATACCCTTGCACTCTGGCAGCAGCCTTGCATGGCAGCTTTTCCCTTTTCTTCCATTTACTTTGCTTGCTTTGGCTCTTCCTTTCCTCCCAACATTCTCTCCTTCCTTCATTGGTTTCTCCTTTCTCTCCTAAGCCTCTCCAAGCTTTCCTCCTAGGGTTTCTGTTCTTCGGTGGGAATCTCCAAGAGACCTCCCCTCGGTGGATTGGAAGTATGCGTCCCCCACCCCCCATTGTGTGTTGTGCTCATGTTTTTACTTGCAGATGCGTGGTTTTGGGCATGATTTGATTTTTCTGATATTTTTATGTATGTGAGTATGTTAGGAGTAGTTAAGTGATTGTTTCATGATTTTTTCATGGGTGATTAAATAGTTATGTATTTTTAGCATGTCATAGTTGTCTGGTTGCACTTTCTTAGTAGAACTTTTATAACTCTCACTCTATGTCCTATTTTTGCATGCTATTAGTTGAATCTTGTTCATAAGAGGTAGATCTATAATTTTGACTGGGCAGATTTCTCTTGTTTCGGCTTCTATGAGCATGTATGAGAGACAAAATTAACCAAAGGTAGTGGCTTTACTGTTTTTAGTAGCCTTTTGCCAATTTCCTCAATTTAACCCATTGTTTTAAGTATCCTTTGCATGCTATCTTTTACATGTTTCTTGTGTAAGGTGTTGACTATATCTCACTAAAATGACCTTAATAAAGGCCTAAATAAAACCCCTAATATTGTATGTGTTTGCTGTGTTTCTAGTATGCTTGGCTATGTTCTTAATTTGTGCTCATAATAGAGCCCATAAAAGACTTTTATAAACTATGTAAAAATTTAAATAATAACTAACTAATTTCCTACTATTAACATATAAATTTAGGGGTTAATTAAAATTCATTTAGTTAGTTAGCTAGCTTAGATTTTGGGAGTACACAGGAATGGAAGGTGAAATCCTAATTCACTAGCTCCAGTTGCAAAGTTTGTTTAGCCTAGTGTAAGTGGTAAAATTTCCTACCCCGACTTTAGGTTGTGTTCGAGTAGTATCTCTGAAAATTTTCATGGTAATTGGTTGGGTAGATAATTCAGTAGAAAATTTCCAACCAATTTAGGTCCTCCAACCTCTAGAAATGCAATGACCAATGCCTACCATTCCCAAGCCCATGCAATCCTAATTACTTGGGATTTTTACTAATATTTTGTTGTACTAAAGTCCATGGTGTTGCCTAACTGTACCATTTTACCCAGACCCATTTGAAGTCTCGAAGGCCATGAAATAGAATTAGGAAAATTATTGTGCGGCCCAGGAGCACTGTTCCTAGCACCTTCGCCCGACCTTAATAGGCTTTGTTTACCATGTTGGTCCATGGGCTAACACTTGGTAATTTGTATACCAAACAATTAGAGTGTCAAGGTCCACTAGTCCAAATTTTAGCCTATTTGGACACTATTTGGCTCGTCCGAAAAATTATACGGTTAAGTTTGTTTTACAAAACCTTAAGTATAACACCTTTCACTAAGTATACTTTCAATAACAAACCTTAATTAAGATTACCTAATGAGGTTTAACACTTCACTAAGAAATATAATTAATTTTAGTAAGTCTTCTAAGTCGTGTATGTGTAGAGGCATTGCCTCATTTTGCTTGTCGATGCGATCCAATCGTGATTCAGGTATTATCTTCTTCTTAGGATACACAAGTTGAGCTTGCCAAGTTAGGACAAGTAGCTCAAATAATCCAAGTTCATTGGACTCTTCTACTTCATCTCTACTTGGCTCCGTGATTGAGGTTTTCACTGAGTTTTAGACGTAAGAAGACATCGACGATGTTTTATCTAATCTCTTTGATGCTGGGCTATTTAGCTAAATTGTTTTCCAATTTTAATAAAACTTCAAGGATGACATCCCTTGATGCTTTTTTAATGTGAGATCAAGAAAGCCTATGATATAAGCCCCTAACTAAGCTTATTAAATAAGTATATGACTTTACTATTTTCATGAATAGAGTGAATGGTATGAGTATTTATGAATTGTACTAGTACTCCTTTACACCTTAAAGTAGTGCAACATAAGTTGGGTACTGCGAATGTGATATATTTCTGGAAATTGTGACACTATCATTATTTCGAGCCACCTGAGTTTCGTGGCAGACAATTTATAGAGGATTTGAGGGCATAATCGTAAGTATGTAAGTATGAAGCCGTTGACTTGGTCTAACATTTTTAAAATGTTCGGTCGCTTTGGCCTCAGGTTACTGCCTTGTTATTGTATTATGGAAGTTGCATAATTTCTCGTGAGTATTAATATACTCATTTGTCAATTTTGTTTTATTAGAAGTTATTTTTAGATTGGTAATCAAACTTATTTGATTACTAATGGTTTTCATATATTTATATAAGTGAGTGTGGGATCCCTCAACTTAGTTTAACATATAATACTTACTGAAGTAAGATCATATTTATAAGTTTGAATAAACTATAGATCTTTAACTTAGTTAACCACTTTTAAAGGGATGACTTAACTGCCCATTAGTTTACACTTAGGACTAAGCCGTTATAAATGGTATCAAAGCCTCCTAGTTTTGTGTTAAATGGTGGGCTGGGTTAGGGACATTAGCTAGGCTACCGGTCATGAGCCAAAGAAAGTCATGAGCTGGGACTGGCAAAGGGCCAAGTGTAGGAATTTCATGAACAAAATTTCCTAAGGTGGGTAGAATGTGAGATCCTTCAACTTAGTTCTACATCTAATACCTGTTGGGGTAAGATCATATTTATAAGTGAGAATGGACTATAGATTTTCAACTTGGTTAACCACTTTTGAAGAGATAATTTAACTCATTATGTTGCACTATGGGTCGGTTCGTTAGAGTGAGTGTTCATGTTAGTGACCTGCGTAGGTGGACAGATCGAGAGTGTTATGAAAGTGAGCAATCTGCTAATGGTCATACATGCGCAATATACAAACTATATAAGCAAAACTTGTAGATATATCTATTATGAAGCTAAAAAGATAAGAATCATGCACATCTACAACCTATAGCATGAAATATGATTTATTTATTGAAACAGTGCATATCAGTGACCAAACTGGAGTTCAAAATGTATAACTTTTTATTCAAATATGAAAATGGCTTGCTTCTGACGTCTATCTACTCTTAACAAACATATCTACATACCAAAAATACCATAAAAATGCCAACAAATACAAATATATATGGAACAAATATCAAAATACACAAGAAAGTGAGTAAAGGTGAGACCTTTACCTTAAGTGGTTCGGAGGTGAGGTCTCATGGAGCTTTCTACCCTAAGATCTTCAACGTTAAAGGCTTGGTCAATCTTGGAGAGGTTAGAGGAGGTGTGGAAGGGCTAGAGATGAAGAGAGGCCAAGGAGCAAGGGAGGGGTTGGAGCAAAGGGTGATAAATGATGAGAAGGGGTTACTTTTATAGAAAAGGGCAAAAGCACTAGTGCAAAGGTGCCAGCCCAACATTAGGGCGCTACCCTCTGCCAAGCTGGAATACAAAAAATGTCAGACCTAGACCATGTGTATGTGCTAAATCAAGTCACACGCAACATCGGGTCAAACTTCTAGACACAAGGGTACTGCCACAACACCTTCACACCAGAAAAATGGGAAAAAAATTTCAAACATAGGCGCAAGAGTAATGGGCCAGCACTCATGTGCCCAAACTCGAACCAAACCAAAAAAAGGGCTAGAGGGCACGCCTTTGTACCCAGCATAGGTGGCACGCACCTAGTGGTGTACAACCTAAGGTGGCCGGGATGACCTCAAAACCGAGCTGCGGGTTCTACAGGGGCTAGGAATGTCCAGAAAGGGTTCCACGAACATGACAAGCGACTATACTCGCGAGAGACTCTGATCTAAACCAAACTTGACTCTACTCAAATAAAAACAAAAAATAAGAGTCATGACAGTGTAGTGTATAGTCGGCCAGCGCCGAGCACCGAGGGAGTTTAAAGTCATGTCTCACACATAAAGTCCATACTATGAAAAAAGGGTCGAGCAAATTCCGGGTCAAAATCAAACCGAAATTAAAACCTTCGGGCAGCAAACACAGGTTTTACAAAATGTGTTTAGTTTTTCTATGATATCTTAGATCTTTTGTGTAAGCATTGATGCTTGATTATCAATATGTATTCTCACTAGCTCTTGAATGTTTGTGACAATTCCCAAATGTTTTTGGAATCTACTTTACCAAATAACCTCTTGAATTGTACTTATAGAAGCCACAAATTCCACATCCATAGAAGATAATATGCCGGAAAAATTATAATTGTAATGTATAGAAATCACTCTTTTTTTTAATGGCAATCCTTCGTCTAAGATACAACACACACACATTACTCCCTTTTACCCAAGACAGTAATTACAACCACTTCCATTGAGAATTAAACCACCCCACTTCTTACCTACTCAGTTCAGTGCCCACAATACTATTTCTTCATCAGTGAAAGGGCAAAGTCGATAGTATCTGCATCTTTTCTTCTTCATCATATGGGCATCCACAATATCTGCATACCTTCTGGAACAGGTCATCCATAATGTGATGCCCAAATTGTTCGCCCAGCATAGATTCTGTCACTGCTCTAGTGGTCTTTGTGGCCCTCTGTCCCCTTGTCATCTGCCGGAAAAATTCCTCAGGAGTGTCAGTTTTACAGTCTCCCGCGTCCCACTCAACTTCAAAGCAGTGAAACCGATGAATAGTGAAGGAACCTTCCTCTTCCACCTCTGACTTCACTTCATCAATTGATGGAGAATAGTAGGGAGCATTAAAGATGCCCACCTTCTCTTTCTCAACAATTCCCTGTAAATAAATATCAATCAAGTGTGAGAAAAGCGTAATCGAATGGATGGTCCACTTTTTGCCAGCTTCACTGACATGGACCGATCAATACGATATAAAGAACAATGCAAGCGAGTTTATTGAGTTGCACGAGGTTCGCTTGGTGTTGTGGATGGGAAGCATTTAGAAGCCATGAACGGGCTAAACTTTTGGTATGAAAAACGTCCGTATTGGGATGGTTGCACACGCACAAAACAAAACGTCGGTATATATAGAACTTTAAAATTCTATTTTGAGAGCGATAAAAATAAGATACGCTAAGGACCACTCAATAATAAAAACAAAATAATAACAAGCTAGATCAAACAAGTTTATGAAGAACAAACCTCCAAAACCATGTCACGAAGAGCTTGCGCAATAAGCTGCCATTGGTGAGTAGCCATTTCGCTCCAGGGTTCGGTGGTTCCACGCCCAATAAAGGACAAAACCATGCGACCACCTGCAACTAGTTCTTCTGAGCGTGATCTCAGGAACAGCGAGAAGTCTCGTCGGAACTGGGACATATAAGCATTGGCTACAGAAGGTGGGCTCGTTTCCGATATGTAAATGCAACCCTTGTTCAACGGCTCCCTTCCATTCGCATTCTTAAGCTCCGGAGGAACCTGCTAGTTCAAAAGATGACGAGTAAGATCATATAAAGTTAGTCTCATTTCGAATACTCGTGAGGGCAAGATCCACAATATTTATCAAGGTGTGCTTATGAATCCACTTTTAAGAAATAATTTTGCAGGTCATGTTGCACCGAGGTTGGGTCGTGATCAGATGCCCTTGTTATCTATTTAGAGGATGGTTAAACTATTTATCGTCCGAAACAAAGGTTTGGCACAATACTGATTGGATTGTATGCTAAAGTTAAAGTAAGAATGTTTGTTGTGTAATTATGAAGTATTGAAATAAAACTTTGTACGGTTTGTCCCGTTGGTGACTTCAATATAAGTTTATCATAATTTTTTGGGCTAGCTTTCAAACCACTTCCTACTCCAAACTTACTGATTTCAAGGAGACCGGGGAAGTTAGGTTTTTCTTTATGTGTGTAGGGCAAGAACTAAGTACAAGCTGCACTGAGCGAGTTCCAAACAGAAAAATAATCAGCTACTTGCCTGAGAGAGCCAGTGGAGACTTGAAGAAGAGTGCATGAAGCGTAGACTCTCTTCAGGAAAGAGCCTGCCATAAAATGATCCGGGCATTGCTGCGACGAAGCAAGGTATTGTCTTGATCGCCTTCTTCCTGTTAATCTCACTCTGAAATTCCGGCAAGGAACAGACTATGTTGTTGAAATCGTTGCCCTGGAAGATCGTTTAAGAAGAACAGCAGCTCCGGTGGCGACCTGTATGTCAATTTATAAGCTCTGTCCACCAGTTCTAGTATTTCATGAATAATGGAGAAGGCAGTTGGACCACAAGAGCAACCCAAGTCCGCCATGATTAGCCTTTGAGGTGCAATTATTGTGCATAGGCCCAGAACAGCGTCCTCGGTAACATCTCTCGCTAAAGAGATGATCTCCCGCTGCAGCAAGAAAGGGTTCAAATCACACTCATAGCTAAGAACAAGACAACAAATAATTACACCAGAATTATTTGACGAAGTTACAATTGCCTGAATTGCTGAATTCTTTGCGTAGCTCATCTCTCCGGTACCACCATTCATATGCAGGATGGCTTGCTTTCCCATGGTAAACAATTAGTTATGAATCTGAATATATCTATCTTTCTTCTTATTTTACTTCCACTGCATTTACTACATCCATTCCTTTTATACAAGTTATGGGCAACAAACATTGTATAGATTGAAGAGACCGTTGTAATTGCAATGTATAGGCCTAGTGAGTATGCCATAATTCACATGTGAAACACGTTAAAATGCACCCGTTTACTTGCATTTCCACGTCTTCAACGTAAAAGTCTCGTTTATAGATCCCCACCACACAACTTGTCTGGTTGGAGATCACAGACAACTGTAGGAACATAGAGAAAGCCACTTTTCGTGTTTTCTATGGACCGCTATTTTGGCTCAACTGGACATGTGAAATCCAATATTTCTTATTCCTATCATTGTAACCGACCGTTAAAACCAAACCAACCAAACTTTTTTATTGAGTAACCAAACAATAACCAAATTATGTATGCCAAATAATAATCAAATTTTATTTGAGATTAATTCTGAACCCACATTGACAAAATTATTATGCCTCATATACTCATTCAGTTTCCACGATTAATACACACACACACACACACTATATATATATATATATATATATATATATATATATATATCATCTATGGTTTTATAAATAACTAGTTGTTTGCCCGCGTTGTAGAATAATTTTTTACTCTGGATGTATACTAATTTATATCAATTTATTCATATTTTCATATAAATCTTGTTGGAATTTCTAACTTTAATATTTCATATATAAATATGAGGAGGTTAAAATGTTCTTGGTAAGTGAAAAGTCTAGATATGTAGAATATTAGGAGTTAAGATTGGATGCGGATCTTATATGAAATATGCTAGATAAAGTCTATTATTGTACAAGAATGTAGAAAGGTCTCAAAGTCTATGTAAAGCTATTTGGGTTCACATGCTGAGCTGAGACACTTGAGTTAGGGATCCCTAATAGTGATTCATTAATAATTAATGAGGTCCTCTAAATTAGTTATATTTAAATGAACCGCCTAGACAGGGCTTCGAGCCAGTGTTATTCAAGAAATTTAACATGTAATAAGCAGGTCCTTCCAACACGAGAGAGCAACTGAAATTCCCTACCTAATATCTTGTTCTGCACCTTATTATCAATAATCAAACATTAAAAGAATAAAGTCTCGAACCATAGAGGAACTCCAAAATACATACTACCAGCTGACAAGGAGCGCATATTCCGCAATTGAGAGAGAGAGACCCTTATACCATTCAGTCAAGTTTTTCAAAAAGACATGCAACTTGTTATCGTTCACAAGTTATCCGTAGAAGAAAGATAGCTAGTGGAAGAGGAATATGGGATTCAATTTAGCATGTTTTTTTTCGGGGCTGTTTTGTCGAAAAAGAGATTTAGGATCCAATTCTAAATTTTCATTGAATAATAGCTTTACATATATATAAAAAGTCTGCCAATTGTTGTGGTTCTCCGCCGCCCAACAAGAGCCGGCTGGCCGAAACAGATCAGATAAAGTGTAAAGCTGTTCCGGTTGGATCTTGTCAATGCGTCCCTACCTTATTATTATAATTGAGCAACCTAGCCAAATACTAGCAAACGTGTTTTTTCCTTCTTTAAGTTATAGGGAAAGGGGTAAGGCCCTAACATCTTGAACAAACTCTAACCCCCTTGATGTTCTATTTGTTTTAAGTCGAGTTGAAGTTTGACTCAAACTCAAATTAATTAAGCACAAGTGCACCTCCACGTAGCTTAACTCCAGGCTCAATATTAATGTATAGAATCATGTCAAACGATTTTATACATGATCATTAATATAATGGTTTTATTTGTGAACAAACAATTTGGCATGTAGTTGACATGAAGTTCAACTATTTATTTCTTCAAAAATAATTTTATCTTAAATTATATGAAATAAATAGATAAACGAAGTGCCCATCTTCACTATTGTCATCAACGCTTTGTAAATTAAGTGAGCAAATGGGTAACGAAGGGTTCAGTAAATGGCTCGGTCATGGTTCACTTTTAAGTACACTAATAATTAATCAAGTGTTCAACAATTAACAATAAATAAACTGTTAACCGATTTCCAAGGCTCACCATTACCACTTTTTTACCACTTAATCATATAATGTTGTGTATATAATATTGTTAAAATACAGTTATTTTACCAATTATATAATATTTTGTATTATACTTTAAACTATAATTACAAATTAAAATTTCATTTCACAAATACATTTATAAAAATTTAAATTGAATATTTCATCTAAATGAGATAAGTGTGTGTAAATCAACTGAATTGATTATCAAATTAAATACTTAGTAGGAATTTAAGATTTCAAATAAAATTATCAAATATTTTTTGATAAATTGGTAAAATAGTTATGATATAGCATTTTGTTATTCCCATTTCACTTTAAAATCAATTTACTATATTTTATCATTATTAATTATCGTTAATTGTTTATACCCCTAATTGATCTTGCCATCATCAACGGCATTGACTATACATATAATCATCGCATGGATAACACAACCAATTCCATGTGCCAGGTTTTGCCAATTGGCTTGATTAAGGTTGCAATTGATACCAAAATGAATTGAATATAGCTATATATGTATATGAACTAAATCTCACATCAAATACCGATTAAAAGATAATATTCATTTTATTTATCATATTTGTATTTGATCAGAATCTACTAAATTTGTATTTGATTCGTATCTTAATGTAAATTTTAAGATAAAAATAGAAAGATAATAAAAAAATTATTTTAAATATTTTAATATATATTTTATAATATACCACAAATTCAAATTGGTTGGATACAGATCAGATCACCCCAGGTATTCTATCTATATATTTTTGGATATATAGTACTACAAAAATACGAACTTAAATGTGATTCGAAAATATTTTAAATTAAATGTAAACGGATTGGATGTGAAGAGACCTTTTAGTGTGGGCCTTTGTTGTGGACCATGAAGCCATGAGTCCATGGCTAAACAGACCAAATTGAAACTGAGTTGTGCGCCATGAAGTGGCCAACCTTTTCTGATTTGACTAATACTAAATCCACCGGGAGCGGTCAGTGGTTATCTGCTTGGTGACCCAAGTGAAAAATCATTCAATTATTGGGGTGAAAACCAGTTTGAACCGGCGTGATTCACCCAATTCAATTCAAATCTGGCTGAATTTGAGTTAAAAAAATACATCTAAATTGAATCGCTGGAATTGATCTTTGAATCACCTTATTCAAATCGAGTTTGACCAATTTATAAATAATTTATCAATCACCATTCTTACGTGATTTTGTATATTTTATTATTTAATAATTATACAATAGATCAAAATATTATCTATCTAAATATAAGAGAATTTAACTTATAATTTGTTTATTACATATGTTTGACCCATCTATGATACTTAATACTTTAAAGTTTATAAAATTTGATTAAAAACACTTTATTTTATAGTAAAATATAATTAATTTGACAAAAGATTTACTTCAATATTGTTTTTATCTTGCTTTTATTACCCTTAGTAAACTAAATTACATATAAATATATATTAATTTTACTAAATTTGTTGATTCAAAATAAGCCATAAACCGATCATGACCTGGTTTGAACCAGTTCGATTCAAAGTTTTTAAAAATCTGATTCAATTAGCGATTCCAAATTTTACAACAATGCATGTAGTAGATGCCCTTCACAGCTCGATCATTTGGGCTTAATTAAAATGAAAAAAAATCCTTGAAACTTCTGAGTAGTTTTTATTGAAAAACTCACACCATTCACTTAGTGATGGAGACTCTAGTTCAAATGAGCTGAAGTTAGCTAGAGACATTAACATTTACTTTAATATAATCGATAAAAATTATGATGAAATGAGTTATGTAATTTTCAAAATGCATTATAATTTAATCCTAATGTTAATAATTTTTCAAAATTTTTAATACTTGACTAAAGGGGTACTTAAATGAGGTATAACAATTATCTTCGGCATTAAAAAAAAACAGCCTTGATGAAACTAGATGAAGATCAAACCTCCAAAACCTTGTCACTAGCTAAGAGCTTGACCAATGACCGCTTAAAATATATTTTCTATTCTTATTCTTTCTTAAAAAAACAACCTTGACGAATTGAGAGATTGATAATACACATATAGCACCATGCGGCCACTTGCAACTATTTTTTGAGCGATTTCTGCAAAAGCGAGATCTTTATTGGCATTGATACAAACTAGGCAAAATATTACGGCTTATTTTAGAGAAATAATAATTTGATAAATAGATAGATAATAGTTTTGCATAGTAATGTTTGGATTGGATGTGTAAAACCATAACTTTGGGTTAGAGTTTTACCCGATTGTAATTTTTTTGGTTCGGGTCTGTATCAAGTTAATTTGAACGAGCTTAAGCTAAACTAATTTTCAAACTATGAGTATAGCTCTAGATGGCCATATGAACATGTGATAGTGGCTGAGTATGCAGATGATCAGACCATGAATTATCAGTGTATATCAAGGTATACAAATTTGTTTGTATATGTTAGTTAGGGTTTTAGGCCTAATTCTAAATCAAATTTGTATATGTTAGTTAGGGTTTTAGGCCTAATTCTAAATCATTTCAGCATTTAGTATCTGTTTCAGATTTTCATGGTATCTCATTACATGCATCATAAGGATTTCAAAGGCACATTTACTTTTGTTACCTCGATTCCCTCCTATAGAGTCAATTTTAAGACTTGTGTTAGTTTTGATTTTGGATGATCACGATCCAAGCTTTCTATCCATATGTATATTGCATATACCCATAGGTAGGCCTCATTACACCACAAGTTGTTGGATGTTCAGATCATGCCAGATTTGAGCCATCCATGTCAGCTCTGGCTTCACCATATTATATTTCTAGAGATTTTTCACGATTACAAAATTTTCACACTTTAACGCCGCCACCAGTTTGGCTCACTGTCGACAAGTTTTTGCTTTGCCCTCGGCCACCGAATTGGTAAAACCGTGACCACCTCGCGCCCAGCTATCTGTAACGACCCGGCCGAAAGTGCAACGTAATAAGCCTAAGTCATTTGAAAGATCTATAGTCCATTCTCACTTATAATCAGGATATTCTCCCAGTAAGTATTAGATGTGGGATTAAGTTGAGGGATCTCACAATCCACCCACCTTAAGGAATTTCTTCCCCGAAATGACTATACTTGGCCCGTTGCTAGCCCCAGCCAATGACCTTTCTGGCCCGTGACCGGTAGCCTAGCCAATGTCCCTAGTCTTGGCCCGTTGGTAACCCCATCCAACGACCTTTTCTGGCCCATGACAGGCAGCCTAGTCAACGTCCCTAGTCCAGCCCACCATCTAACACGTAACCAGGTTGCTCTGATACCACCTGTAACGACCCGACCCAAAGTGCGACGTAATAGGCCTAAGTCATTTCTTTATAATGGTTAACCCAAGTTAAAGATCTATAGTCTATTCCCACTTATAAACAAGATCTTCTCCCAATAGGTATTAGATGTGGGACTAAGTTGAGGGATCTCACAATCCACCCACCTTAGGAAATTTTGTCCCCGAAATGCCTATTCTTGGCCCGTTGCTAACCCCAGCCCACGTCCTTTTTGGCCCGTGACCGGCAGCCTAGCCAACGTTTCTAGTCTTGGCCCGTTGCTAACCCCAGCCCACGACCTTTTTTGGCCCGTGACGGTCAGCCTAGCCAACGTCCCTAGTCCATCCCACCAACTAACACGAAACCAGGTCGGCTCTGATACCATTTGTAACAACCCAGCCCAAAGTGCAACGTAATGGGCTAAGTCATTTCTTTAAAATGGGTACCCCGGAAGTTAAAGATCTATAGTCTATTCCCACTTATAAACAGGATCTTCTCCCAGTAGGTATCAGATGTGGGACTAAGTTGAGGGATCTCACACTATCAGTACATACCCATGATTGCCACCGATGCTGCCGCAGTCGCCACCGCTGACAACATTTTTGCTATTGATTTTTGCCGTCACTGCCACCGCCATTTTCCGGCACCCATGACTGTCCTCTGACAAAGTCGACTACCCCAAAAGCTTCATCTTTTTGAGATTTACATTTTGAGACCACCCACAACCACCATTGTGGTCGTAATCATGGCACCTAGTAGCTAGACTCTGTTGACCACCACCACCAGCCAGACTCCGTCAACCGCACCACCATCATGATCCTTGTTGCATGGGTCATTAATCCCGGCTGGCGGAGACCCTAGCCACACCACTGTCGGTGTTTTCCAGTGATGGACAGCCCTGTTCCCCTGACCAGCCTGTTTACCCGCATCGTGTTCTCCTGCCCGCGTTTGCTTTTGCGTCCACCTACCTGATCCTCTCCACCAGCCCGCCAGCCCATGTTTGACTCTGCCCTTCCAATTAGGTTTGCCCAGCCAACCCAACCCATTTTCCGGTTAACCCAGATAAGGTTGGTTCATCCTATTTGGTTCGGTCTAGTTCAACTCAGTTTGGTCCGGTTCAGCTTATTTTCAAACCGTTTCTGTCCACTCTTGCATTGTTTTTTGTAATTCGAGAACTTCTATGTTAGTTGTGATGCATATTCACATGATTTAGCATGATTGGACATTATGATTATTTTTCTTTATTTATTGTTTTATTTATTTATTTATTTATTCATTATTATTTATTTATTTTTATTTATATGTTTATTATATATGATGAATGTTTACATGATTATTTGCTATTATTAATATTATATTACTTATGAATATTAGTCTTATTATGTTTACTAAATTATATATATATATATATATATATATATATATTATGTTCGTTATGTATATGTGATTATTTATTTGTATTTAATTATGTATTCTTGTATTGTGTAACTATGACATTATTATTATTCATGATAAATGAGTATTAATAATATATTTATTTATTTATTTAATAATTTATTTATATGTTTACTAACACGAGTATATGTTGATATTTATTCGTGTTTACCCATATATTTATATAGTATAATTATATTATTATTTTATGATTAGAATATTGTTCATGTTTATGTATTTATTATTTATCTAATTATCTATGAGTGTATTTTCTTGTTTATTTATTTATCTATTATTTGTCATTATTATGTCTCAATTTTCATGCCATATGTTCATTTATCGGTCTGTTTCACTGTTTTCTTTATTAGGGTGATGACATGAGCACACACAACGAGCATGCATCATATAGAGATGTCAGAATTTACTTAGTAGTGGGTTTCGATGTAAATTTTGGAGTCCGAGTTAGCCGTAAATGTGAAGATACGCTTTGTGCTTGGACCACAAGTCCGTAGGACTCTCCTTCTCTACTTGACTCTATGTGTAGAGTTTATTCGTGTTTTAGATGTAAGATGACATCAACGGTGTTTTATTTGATCCTTCTGATGTTGGGCTATTTAGTCGTGCTTCCTACACATGTTTAATAAAGCTACAAGGATGAGATCCCTTGTTAATTTTCGAACTAAAGCTCCATAAATATATGATATAAGCCTCTTTCTTAAACCTATTATATAAGTACGCGAATTTTTATGAATTTCACGAATAAGAGAGTGAGCGGTATAGAGATATGTATGGACTGCACTAGTACTCGTTCAAACCCTAGGTAGTGCGGTATATGTGGGTATTGTGAACGCAACAGATTTTCAGAATTTGTGGCACTAACTTAACTATTACTTTTGCCACTTGAGTACCGTGGTGAGTGAAATATAGAAGATGTGAGGGCGTAAGCGTTGTATGTGTGAATATGAACATTAGCCATGCATCGAGCTGACACTTACTTAAGTATGTTTGCTTACCGCCCAATGTGAGGTAATCTTGAAATTTCATAAGTAATGGAATACCCATTTACTAGATTGTATTAGTTATTATTTGGACCAGTAACACTCATTACTGACGTTTTTTATATAATATATATAAGTCTTACAAATCCTAAGTCGACTTTGGTGGAAGGATAGATAAATGACACACACACTTGAGCTTAGCGCATTTATTTCTTTTCTTACTTTTACTTATATTTTGTGTATTTTGACATGTATTTAACAATGTCTTCCATTTTAATGACACCAAGAAGGTTGTTTGATCTATTGTATCGATTGAGTCTTATCAACCAAAACTTTAAGCATGACTTGACTCGATCGTAACATTTCTGATTCGGTTCTTAGGTGAACCGAAATCGGGGTGTTACAAGTTTGGTATCAGAGCCATGTCTTGGTCGATTGAGATGGAAGACTTTTTTCAAGCCAAGTGTGTGGAGTTGTCCTTAGCCAAGCCAACAGGTTTTTCCTTTGGTATTTCCTCTATATTTCAGATTTTTGCTCAGTTAGACCATAACAATGCATGTTTCAGTATTAATAGAAAGTATAAGATGGATATGAGATCATGATTTCAGTAGATGCTACATGGATCTCATTGGAATGTCATGATAAGCTCTGAGACATGCCTTTGCTTTTACCATGCCAGTTATTTGGACGATATAAGAGTGTCCATATGCTAAGTTAGCTGAGGTTGAGTTTGATGGTGATTGAGAGTACCTAGATCTTTGGCAACTACATTGTAGCACTTACTCGTCTTTTGCATGTCACCATATTAGTCCTTCCTTGGGACATGGTTCACATTGTGAGATAGAGTCATAAGAGTTGATGCCAGTGGGGAGCTTGGAGTATGAAGATATTCACATAGTTACGTGACACACGAACATGGACCATCAAGTGCCTTAAATAGATCCATTAGGCATGGTCCAAGGTCTACCTGTGAGAACTTGGACCTTCAGACAAATCTCTATGGTTGAAGGATGTGGTTATGACAGTGGACCCACTGAGGTACTTGGAGAACAAATGACTTGAGATGGACCACTTTGAGGTGATAACAATGGATGTGGATGAGTAGCGAGGTGGATCTATAGTCCTATGGATATTTCACCACCTCCCCCTCTTCCACTAATGTATGTCTATCTAAACAATATTATTGGCTACTCTTTAATCGATAGAGGCATAAACACATTGAGAATGAGCAAGATTACCTTTGATTGCAGATTTAGATGGTTGACCGGATGCCACTCGATCTGCCAGGGTGTGAGATCCCTCAACTTAGTCCCACACCTAATACCTACTGGGAGAAGATCCTGTTTATAAGTGGGAATGGACTAGAGATCTTTAACTTCCGGGGTACCCATTTTAAAGAAATGACTTAGCCCATTATGTTGCACTTTGGGCTGGGTCGTTACAAATGGTATCAGAGCCGACCTGGTTCCATGTTAGATGGTGGGATGGACTAGGGACGTTGGCTAGGTTGCCGGTCACGGGCCAAAAAGGTCGTGGGCTGGGGTTAGCAACGGGCCAAGACTAGAAACGTTGGCTAGGCTGCTGGTCACGGGCCAAAAGGACGTGGGCTGGGGCTAGCAACGGGCCAAGAATAGGCATTTCAGAAACGAAATTTCCTAAGGTGGGTGGATTGTGAGATCCCTCAAGTTAGTCCCACACCTAATACCTACTGGGAGAAGATCCTGTTTATAAGTGGGAATGGACTAGAGATCTTTAACTTCCGGGGTACCCATTTTAAAGAAATGACTTGGCCCATTACGTTGCACTTTGGGCTGGGTCGTTACAAATGGTATCAGAGCCGACCTGATTCTGTGTTAGATGGTGGGTTGGATTAGAAACGTTGGCTAGGCTGCCGGTCACAGGCCAGAAAGGTCGTGGGCTGGGGCTAGCAACGGGCAAAATATAGGCATTTCGGGGACGAAATTCCCTAAAGTGGGTGGATTGTGAGATCCCTCAACTTAGTCCCACATCTAATACCTACTGGGAGAAGATCTTGTTTATAAGTGGGAATGGATTGTAGATCTTTAACTTTCGGGGTACCCATTTTAAAGAAATGACTTAGCCCATTACGTTGCACTTTGGGCTGGGTCGTTACAAATTGTATCAGAGCCGACCTGGTTCCGTGTTAGATGGTGGGATGGACTAGGGACGTTGGCTAGGTTGCCGATCACGGGCCAAAAAAGGTCGTGGGCTGGGGTTAGCAACGGGCCAAGACTAGAAACGTTGGCTAGGCTGCTGGTCACGGGCCAGAAAAGACGTGGGCTGGGGCTTGCAACGGGCCAAGAATAGGCATTTCAGAGACTAAATTTCCTAAGGTGGGTGGATTGTGAGATCCCTCAAGTTAGTCCCACACCTAATACCTACTGGGAGAAGATCCTGTTTATAAGTGGAAATGGACTAGAGATCTTTAACTTCCGGGGTACCCATTTTAAAGAAATGACTTGGCCCATTACGTTGCACTTTGGGCTGGGTCGTTACAAATGGTATCAGAGCCGACCTGATTCCGTGTTAGATGGTGGGCTGGATTAGAAACATTGGCTAGGCTGCCGGTCACGGGCTAGAAAGGTCGTGGGCTGGGGCTAGCAACGGGCCAAATATAGGCATTTCGGGGATGAAATTCCCTAAAGTGGGTGGATTGTGAGATCCCTCAACTTAGTCCCACATATAATACCTACTGGGAGAAGATCTTGTTTATAAGTGGGAATGGATTGTAGATCTTTAACTTTCGAGGTACCCATTTTAAAGAAATAACTTAGCCCATTACGTTGCACTTTGGGCTGGGTCGTTACAAATGGTATCAGAGCCGACCTGGTTTGGTGTTAGATGGTGGGATGGACTAGGGACGTTGGCTAGGCTGCCGGTCACGGGCCAGAAAGGACGTGGGTTGGGGCTAGCAACGGGCCAAGAATAGGCATTTCTGGGACGAAATTTCCTAAGGTGGGTGGATTGTGAGATCCCTCAACTTAGTCCCATACCTAATACCTACTGGGAGAAGATCCTGTTTATAAGTGGGAATGGACTAGAGATCTTTAACTTCCGGGGTACCCATTTTAAAGAAATGACTTGGCCCATTACGTTGCACTTTGGGCTGGGTCGTTACACAGTGCCAAATCAGTGATGGCTATTGAGAATTAGTCAATGTTTATAAGAGCAATCACCTCAGATTTCAGGAGATATGTGTAGGCTTAACATTGGATCACCATTGTACGTGTCACCACTATAATCCCAATACCCTCTGGATCAGGCACACATGGTTGGAAAGCCTAAGTCGAGTTAATAGCAGCTACCTCTGGGAAGATGGACACATGGAGATAAACATGCCAGAGACAATAATGGGTTCACAATGTACATAATGAAGATAAGATATTTAGCACCTGGATAACACAATCGTCGTTTGAGTAGCACAATCGCTATCCGAGTTAGACAACCACCATTTGAGTAGCACAACCACTATCCAAATTACACAACCACTGTCCAAGTTGCACAACCACAGTCTGAGTTGCCCAATCACCAACCATGATGCATTACCACCAACTAAATTCACACTATTATCGTCCGTGATGCACAACCACTGTCCATATATGGCACTACCGCTTATCGAGTGGAGTAGTTATTGTGGAAGTAAGGGCCAAGTAGTTACCTCACCCTATAGGAGGACAACTACTTGAAGATTTTCTTAGCTTTGCACAAAGACCGCATGTCACAACATTGAGAGCAAAGTTGGGTGAGGGATTGAGGACAAGATATAGCTTTGGTAACATCAGTTGGGCAGAGGAAAGTTAGGTGCACTGAGATAAATTTGAAGAGAAGATACATGATTGACTTCACTAGCCATCTTGCATACCATCACCTTGACCTGACATCCATGGGTCAAATGTGTATTGGAAGATAGTGTTAGTTATAGTCTTACAGGGATCATTAGACAGTAGTAGTGTGTCTTTTAGGGATGTATATGGACAGAGTCTGAGAGCCAGGTTGTATGACCTCTAGATAAGATGGCCACATTGGTCAAATTGTTCAGTCAACATGGGAGCAGATGTATGAGTTATAGCCAGGGAATACAGATCATGTAGATGGTCAAATATAGGAGTTTGACTCGTATTAGAATTTTGGCATAGATATGGGTTCAGTGAGGAAGTGTCCTTCAAAGAAGTATTATCCATGTGCTTCGCGAGCACGATTAGGTCCTTACCTTGAGCCGTAGGATTTTTCCTTTACCCCGAGTATAGGAAATACCTTCGTGATATTTAAGACTTACAGTGTAGGTAGCCGATGGCAGATCAGTCTGGAGGAGACAACTTCACCCAAGCTTGGGAGCGATACAAATAAGGACATCAGTCAGACCAAATCATGTTGACGAAATATAGGGACACCAGTGTATGCTCATCTTGACTTACGGCTTTGCTTGAGAGTCTACCACAACAGTAGTAGTCATGTGAGTCAAGAATTGTATTATAAATCAGTACAGGACGGCAGCTCAACACCACTGAAGAGCAGACGAGACACGTGCCAACCTCACTATGAGTCCCCGTAGACTTGAGGAGAGATAGTGATTCCTTGGGTCGTTGGACCCTATCCATTTAGAAGTGCGTAACTAGTATGGTATCAAGAAACACATGCCTACTACTAGTTAATTGACTAGAGCTACTTATGTAACACCTCGTTTCGGTTCACCCGTGAACCAACCCGGAAATGTCACCGGCGACCGAACCATTCGCTAATCTACTAGATTCGGTTAAGCCGACCCGGATCGACCCTCGGCATCTCAAGATGGAGATGCAAACATGAAATGGATGGATGGGAATAATTGGGTTCTAACGGAGTCCTACATGCATGCCATGACGTGAAAGCAAAGACAAAACAAATCAATAAATGAGAAACCAAAAGAAAATATATACTACTATGTAAAAATGGACAGAGTTTCCCCTAAAAGTGCAATAAGGGCCAACCTGTCCACAACAAAGGTATATAAATATTTTATCAGAATACAACAAAACATAACAATCTACTGTGACATTCCATTATTATCTCATTTGTTTTCATCTAAGCCGAGGCTGAACTCAAGGCTCCCTACTCATTCGCATCTATCCGTTCATTTCATAACAGGCAATCCATCCAAGACAAACCCATCAAAATTTATCATTCACATAGCATTACCACATCAACATTGTACATTACACGCGACATGTACATGTGTGCGCGGTTCCGTGCTGCTCCTCTGCAGTCCTGACAGCTTTTATCCCTCGCATTTCTCACCTACATATATATAGAAAAATCGTCAGTAACGAGTGTTACCGGCCGAAAAAATAAGTAATATCAATCTGGCACAAGAGAGCAAACTCTCCTGTTGAATGAAAACCATATACTTCCTCAAGAACTCTCATCAGGGCACATATGGGAGCCGTCGCCCTCGGGTCGACAGCATCCCCCTTTCTTTCTCATTCTCATACCTTGGCCATTTCTCTATCGCTTCTCGCATCAAATCTCATTCCTTTCCGCCCTCTGCACCTTCCATATTACTCCTGGCCTTGAGTACGAAGGCCGAGCACTCTCAGGCAGTCGCCTTTAGTACCCTTTGAAACCACAAGTCTAGACATGCGCTGCAATGCAGTACCCGTGAACCTCCACACTTCTCCGCGTTTGAGGAACTCAAAGGCGGAGTTGTCAGGATCCCTCAGGAATGAAACAGCTCGTACACCATTCCAGAGCCCACTATCGACTCACATGTGCCCGCTCGCGTAGCACGGTAGTCGGATTTCCCTCATTCAATCCCTCACAAAAATGCGAAAACTATACATATATATAGGTCTAGGTTGGGATTTATACAATAGGCCCGAAGGCATCGTGAGCTGGATCTGAAGTTCAAAAACAAACTCGAGGGATCTCATCCTCGAGGGTTATTAATCCAAAAAAAGGAACTGTTGGCTAAATGGCCCGAGTTAAGTGGGATCCGATAAAACGCCACTTAACTCGTCCTGCACATGATAAATCAAATACACAATGGAATAGCGTAAAATGGAGAACGAATTCTAAACGGACCTGGTAGAAGCTCCAAACGGGTCCACGCGCCTAGGCAGCGAGCTCCTATACCGTACCTACACAATCAAGCTAAAAACTAATGCCCACATGATGAATCACAGATCCTATAGCATGTACACATAATCAACACAATCACGTATCAATCAACACACATCAACCTATATCAATTCTAGCAAGTCTACTTAGGCTAGTTTGCATTAGATCATGATCATTGCCTAGTTACCCTAATTAGTTTCTTAGCCTCCATTTTTAACACCACTCAATCAAACAAATTTCATATTTTATCCTTAATCAAATCTACATTTATATATATTATTATAACACACAATTCACTAATCCTAGCAAGCAATTCTAATAATCAATACTTTCAAGTATTTAAGTTAAAATAAATTATACCTCGCGTCGTCAAAAATCGGCGACGGCTAGGGTTTCCGTTTCGTGGCTCGAAACTCGAATTCGGCACTTAGCGGCGTCCGAAGTACGATCGTTGGCGAGATGTTCCTACGAATCCAATTTTCCGGCAGTTCCGACGAGTTTTGGCGGTTTTCCTGCGGATTCCGATGGTTTTCCGGCGATGATTCAGGATGGGGCAATCAGGGGGTCTATCAGCACCAGCTCGACGGGCTTGGTCCGATGGTGGTGTCAAACAAAGTGGACGGGCCGGCAATGGCTGTCGGCGGCCGCGTCGAAAGTGGGTGGCGGCGGCGGCGGCGTGCTCCGATTGGGGCTGCGGCCGGCCTCGACGGCGGTCAGGATGACGGGAGAAACGTTGGGGACGGCGAGAGGGTGAGACTGGTGGTCACGGCGGTGGCGACGGCGATCGAACGGCAACAGAATCTGGCTCGGAGTGGCGATGGCCAAGGCGGCTTCGTGGCATCATGGCGGCGCGCCGGCAGGCGATTGGTGGCCAAGGTCTATCGGGACGGCATGACGACAGCGAGGGGACGACGGGCGGTTGGTTCCGGTGGCGGGGCGGCAGTCGACGGCGGTGGCGGCGATGAACAAAGTGGGTGGCGAGTGTTTTGGGAGGGGAAAGTGTTGGGGAAAGGAGAAAACACCCCCAATGGCAATTTCGTAAATAAGTATTGACTTGATTGCTTCTCGAGTCAAATAATAACTAGTTCATAATAAATTCTAAAAAAATCTAGAAAAATATGGGAAAACCCATAATATAAAACAATCACAACAACATCTAAATGACATGCTCTATAACTAATAACCCATCCGAATATAATCTAACGCATCCTAATGCGTTATTCGGCCTAAAACTATTTCTGCGATCAAACATATAAAAAGGAAAAATACTGCATACTTTCATATATTCTGATAACTCATTTCTCACCATCTTCTCGACGTTATCATCATATATTTAGATACACTGAACTCTCATCGCTCATAACTCACAGCTGGCCTCGACTCAGCACGCGGTTCATGAACTGACTCGACTCAAACCAACGGTCGAACCGACTGGTTCGGTAACGTGAAACCCTGACTCGAGTCATGGGTTTTACAACTTAGGACCTGTCTCTTTGACTCATCATTGATTAGTTGTTCCATAGGCTGGCCACCTATGGCAGAGTTCAATCATGATGATCTTAGAGATATGTCCATGGACCTACCCATATATTTGAGCCACCCAAAATCCTCTACGAGTTTTTATTACCATGATGACTTGTACGATTACCTTTACACCACTACAAATAGAGTGATATACATACCTAGTAAGATTTTCTCATATTAATATACTCTTCCAACAGACCAGACCAGGTCTAGATGAGACACATACTAGTAAGAGTCCTAAAGCCGTGAGACCAGTTTTCCACGAGAGATCTAGCCTATTTCCATATGACCAGAGATGTCAAAATGAGTCGATCCATCATCCGAGTATTATTACATTTACCCTTCCATATATATTTGTCCTACTATCTATTTTTCAAATGGTTAAGATGAGTAGACATTGACTAGCTCACATGCCACAGACCAGATGCAGACTCCACAGTTCTATGGAGAGTGTGTTTTCATACTCCTTGAGACATGCTGTATATGTACAAGTGTTCTCGCCATCATTCCATCATAGGGAGTCCCTTCAGCAGCAATTAGTAGTTGTATAGATAGTTACGAGAGTTATAGTATGCAATAGAGTCATAACAATGGTCTTTGTTCCATTATGGAATAGAGTGAAATAATTGATTTTGGACCAAGTTAGCTAGGACCTGGCAAGCAATCTAGTTCCTCTTACATGGACACCTGATTGTTTGACATAGACTGGCAACATGGAGCCATACTGCTTATTAACCCTTACTTTTATTTGGTACTAGAGTGTACCATATCCTAGCAGGGCTCATAGGATACCCTAGTATAGCTGCAGGATCTTGAGCAGAGTGCCCTGAGGGTACATGTAGTTGACCTATCACATTGATGAGGATCAGGGAAACATGGGTAGATGTTAGGCCACATACCTCGCATCGATATAGTTTTCCTGATGTAGTTCAGACTTGTACCTTGCAATACTCTAGAGTACCTCCTCCACTTCCGAGTAGATCCTTAGGGGTGAGCCTAGGTTTTTCCAGCCGAGGTCATTACATTTCAGCCCTCATTGTTTATAGTGATCCTATGAGCTAGTCTAGTGAGACGATTCAACCATGTATGATTAGTACAATTAGATCATTCCAGTATGTATGACATGTTTTGCCAGATGCTTAGATCGCATGTAGTCCGTCCAGGCAGATTATTAATGAGCTCGCTAGCTTCTTCAGTCATTAGAGTTCTAGCAATATATTGGTTCGTTTGGGCCACATGCTGCCATAGTTGCAAAAATCGGAATTGGAATTGGAATAGGTTTTCAAGAGAGCACTGAATTAAATCGAATTGGTCTAAATCAGTTAGGAATCAGTTTAATGGAATCGATCCAAATCGGTCCTATACAAAAATTTCAACTTACTCAAAATCGTGGGTTATTAGTTATAGAACATTACATTTTGATATTATGGTATGTATTATATTTTATTGTATTTTTTCATATTTTTTGGATTCTTTTTTAATTATTTAGAGTTAGTTATGATTCTTGACTCGAGCCAAATTCGAGTCAAGTTTTGATTATGAGAATGCCACGGCTATTTCTTCATTTCTTTCCCTTTTTATCTCTCCTACACCTACTAGCCTTCTTCCCTCTTCGCTGCCGCTGCCGCCTCCTCCCCCTGCCAGCCCCACCCTGTTCCTCCCCGCTCTGCCTCCCACCGCCAGCCCCGTCCCGCCCCCTTCCGCCCCTGCCCCCCTGCGCCTCCCTGCGCCCCCGCCCAGCCCTACGCCATCCACCCTGCGTTGCACCCCACAACACCACCACCCTCTTCTACCGCTACCCCGAACCACCACCCCCTTCTGGCCCTCTAGATCCTCTCTCCCCCGCCCACCACCCAGTCCCCCCGTTGCCCAGTTGCCACCCTCGCCGCTCACCACTTGTTGTCGCTGCCCTGTCTATCGCTGCCGTCTGGAATCGGCCGCCCCCCACCCAACCCCCCCGTCGCCCAGTCACCGCCCTCACCGCTTGCCGTGGCCACCCCGTCCTCCCCCGCCCCGTCTATTGCCACCATCCATAATCGGCTCGAATCGGCCGATTCATAGACCGACTCACATGATTTTTTGAATCGAAAACGCTCCAATCCGATTTAAATAAGTTGATTCTGAGTAGAATCAGCCGATTTCTGCAACTCAGTGTGCAACTAGCTTTCGAGGGAGAGCTACCCGATTGCCAACGAGATGACATCTTCAGTTGAGTCTTCTAACCATAGTTGATGAGGGAAATTCCAAGGATGGAATTTTTATATGGAGGAGAGGTTGTAAAACTCCAACTTTGGGTCAAAGTTGTACTCGATTGTAGTTTTTCTGGTTTGGGTCTGTATCGAGTTGGTTTGAACGAGCTCGAGCTAGACTAGTTTTCAAACTATGAGTATGGGCCTAGATGGCATATGAGCATGTTATAGTGGCTGAGTATGCCCGACATGCAAATGATAAGAGCATGAGTTATCAGTGTATATCTAGGTATACAGATTTGTTTGTATATGTTAGCTAGGGTTTTACGCCTAGATCTAGGTTGTTGCAGGGTTTAGTATCCATTTAGGATTTCCAGGGTATCTCATTGCATGCATCTTAAGGATTTCAGAAAATTGGATTGTGCCCCATGGGCCCAGCTCGATTGTGTTTAGGGTTTCAAGGCTCATTTACTCTTCTTGCCTCGATTCCCTCCTGTAAAGTCAATTTAAGGACTAGTTATTTTTTGGACAGCCACGATCCGAGATTTCTGTCCATATATGTATATTGCATATACCCATAGGTAGGCCCCACTAGGCCACTACTTGTCAGAATTTTAGATCATGCCATTTGGCAAGATCTGAGCCATCCATGTCAACCCTATATTCACCATGTTATATTTCCAGAGATTTTTCATGATTTCAGAATTTACACCCTTTAGAGCCGCCACCACTTCAGCTTGCTGCCGGAGAGTTTCGCTTCGCCCCTGGCCACCGGATCAGTATACACTCGGCTATCAGTCAGTACCCACGATCCAGGGCTACCGGCAATGGCATTTTTATTGTCGATTTTCGCCGTCGCCACCACCCTTTCGAGCCATTTTCCCACGTCTGACAACTGTCCTCCAGTGAAGCCGACTACCGTAAAAGCTTCATCTTTCTAAGATCTATATTTTGAGACCACCCATGACCACCGTCATGGCCATGATTGTAAAACCTGTGACTCAAGTCAGAGTTTTACTACAGGGAACCAGTCGGTTCAACCGTCTGTTCAAGTCGAGTCAGTTTCATGAACCTAGTGCTGAGTCGAGGCCAGCCGTGAATTATGAGCATTAAGACTCAGGTGTACCTGAATATATGATGATAACATCGAATAGATGGCAAAAAATAAGTTATCAAAATATATGAAAGTATGCAGTATTTTTCTTTTTATGTATTTGATCGTAGAAATAGTTTAGGCCGAATATTGCATTAGGACACGTTAGATCATATTCGAGTGGGCTATTAGTTATAGAGCATGTCATATTGATGTTGTGGTGTTTGTTTTATTTTATGGAATTTTTTCATATTTTTTTAGATTCTTTTTTAGGATTTATTACAAACTAGTTATTATTTTGACTCGAGTAGGAATTGAGTCAATACTTATTTACGAGTTTGCCACCAGAGTGTTTCATCTCCTTCCCTGACACTCCCTCACCCCAAAACCCTCACCGCCCACTGTGTTTGTAGCCATCACCATCGCCGATGCCGCACTGTCGCCGATCAACGCCGCCCCGCCTTGTCATGTCGTCGTCATGCCGCCTCGACCATGCTCGGCCACCGTTTCGCCACCATGATGCCAGAATCGCCCCACAAGCCGCGACGCTCCCCTGTCGATTCACCGCCGTCCAGGCTATGCTGCCACCACTATGAAGCCGATGACCACCCCCTTGACCTCCATGACATTTCCCCTCTACCCAGCATTGTCGTTGAGACTGGCCTTGGGCTCGATCGGAGAGATCGACTGGTGGCATAGCCGCCGCGGTCGCCCTTGCCGTCACCACCATTGGGACGAGCTCGCCGAGCCGGTGCTAACTCTTACCCCTGATTGCCTTGCCGGAACAGTCGCCGGAAAACTGTAGGGACAGTTGCCAGGAAACCGCCGGAAGTTGCCAAAAGTGGATTCATCAAAATTCATTGAAAATCACCTAGATCTTTCGTCAAATCCCTCTGATCGAACCCTATAGGGTGCCGAATTCGAACCATGAATCGCGCGAGGTATAATTTATTTTAATTTAATTATTTAAAAGTACTGATTATTAGAATTGTATGCCAGGATTTGTGAATTGTGTGCTATAATTATATATATATATGTAGATTTGATTAAGAATAAAATATGAAATTGGTTGATTAAGTGGTGTTAAAAATGGAAGCTAAGAAACTAATTAGGGTAACTAAGTAATGAACATGATCTAATGCAAACTAGCCTATGTAGACTTGCTAGAATTGACATAGGTTGATGTGACTGTGATTGATGCATGATGGATGTATGACTGCATCATGAGCGGGACTTAGTATTTAGTTTTGATGTGTAAGTACGGAGTAAGAGCTCACCGCCTAGGCGCGAGGACTCAATTGGAGCTTCTGCCAGGTTCGTTTAGGACTCGCTCTCTATTTTACGCTATTCTATGGTGTATTTAATTTATAATGTGTAGGACAAGTTAAGTGGCATTTTATCAGATCTCACTTAACTCGAGCCATTTAGCCAACAGTTTTCTTGATTAATAACCCTCGAGGTTGAGATCCCTCAAGTCAGTTTTTGAAATTGAGATCCACCATAAATTGCCTTCGGGCCTATTATATAAATCCTATCCCAGACTTATATATGTATAGTTTTTGAGTTTTTAGTGAGATGGAATGAGGGAAATTTGACGACCATGCTATGTGAGCGGGCACGTGTTAGTCAACAGTTGGTTTGGAACACGCGAGCATCCACTCCATTCTTGTAGGACCCTGACAACTCCGTGTTTGAGTTCTTCACACTCAGAGAACGTGGAGGTTTACGGATACTGTTAAGTACAGCACATGTCCGAACTTGTAGTTCAAAGGGTACTAAAGGCGACTGTTTGAGAGTACTCGGCCTTCGTGCTCAAGGCCATGAGTAATATGGACGACATAGAGGGTGGAAAGGAATGATATTTGATGTGAGAAGCGATAGAGAAATGGCCAAGGTTTGAGAATGAGAAAGAAAGGGGGACACTGTCGACCCGAAGGCGATGGCTCCCATATATGCCCTGATGAGAGTTTTTGAGGAAGTTTTTGGTTTTCATTCTACAGAAGAGTTTGCTCTCTTATGTCAGATTGATATTAGTCATTTTTTGGGCCGGTAACACTCGTTATTGACAGTTTTTCTATATATATGTAGGTGACAAATGCGAGGGATGAAAGTTGTTGGGACTACAGAGGAGTAGCACAGAACCGCACACGCATATACCTGCCGCGTGTAATATATAATGATGGTGTGTTAATGCTGTGTGAATGATAATTATGATGTTTTTGTCTTGATAAATTACTTCTTATGAGACGAACAGATAAATGTGAATGAGTAGTGAGTTTTGGAGTTCAGACTTGGCTCAGCTAAAACGAAAGAGATAATGACTGAAAGTCATGATATATTGTAATATTTTATATTATTTTGATAAAATATTTATATACCCTTGTTGTGGACAGGTTGGCCCTTATTGCACTTTTAGTAGAAATTTTGTCCATTTTTTGTAAAAATTTATGAATTTTTATTTGAATTTCTAGCTTATTGCATTGTCTTGTTTTTGCTTGCACATTATAGCATGCATATAGGACCACGTTAGAACCCAAGCATTTCATCCATGCATTTCATGTTTGCATCTCCATCTTAAGACGCCGAGGGCAGATCTGGGTCGACTTAACCGAACCCAGTATACTAGTGAACAGTTCGATCATCGATGACATTTTCGGATCGGTTCACGGGTGAGCCGAAATGGGGTGTTGCAGTGATAGCCGTTGGCAACATCGCCGCACTAGGCGGCGATACCTTGCCTTCCACGCCAATTTTTGGCTAGCCACTGGCCAGATTCCGTTGACCGCCACCACCCATCATGATCCTCGTCACATGGGCCGTTGATCCCGACTGGTGGCAACCCCAACCTCACCATTGTTGGCATTTTTCCATGACGGATAGTGCCACTCCCCCGACCCGCCTGTTTATGTGCGTCATGTTCGCTTGCTCTCATTTGTGTCCATGTCCGCCTACCAAATCGTGCTCACCAGCCCGCCAGCCCATGTCTGAGTTCGCTGTTAGAATATTTTCAATAACATGCAAGTATGCATGGTCGAAACAAGTAATAGAATGATGAATTGAAATATCGCCCCACAAGGAGATGAATTTTCTATAATTAATTAAAGAAAATAAAATAAAGAACACAACAAAAATAACTGACTTAACTAAATCTACGTAATAACTTTAAATTAAAAGTGAACTTAAAATGACAAAACTAGTTCTAAAGTCGAATTTCCCTTAAAATCAATTTAATATTCATTAAATCTTCCTCTTATCTTTTATTCCCTCGGATTGTCGATCTAAGATAATTATATAACATGGTAGCTCCCGCTCCTTCATGCTTCTATTATTTTGCCTCAATTTCTACCTCTTCGTGATAATTGATTATTCAACAAAATAATGCATTAAGATTTACCTTACAATCGCATATGGTGTTGTGTATCTCCCGACCACAAAGACAAACAAGTAAAAGACTTGTCGTATGTTGAATTATCAATGACTAATCTAATTAATTTCTCCTAAAATCTAATTAAACCTCATGATCTAAGATATAGGCAATTAATCTGTTCTTAGCATTTAGAACATGATAATTCAAACGATCCGATTGAATAAAAGAGTAAGAGGTTGAAATAAATTCAATTAAATCATGTTAAGTTCCATTTTTCTTTAGAACGAAATAAAATATTACTTCATAATAAAAATAGAAATAATATAAAGATGAAACTACTTTTTATTATGAAAAGAAAAGAATTCAAAAACTGAAACTACTTCTTTCACTACACTCTGAAGCCAAGAGATGAGATGTGATCAACAACACATGACCACCCCTTTATATAGAAGTGGAGATACAAGAATTCGAAGAGGGTGTTCACAAATCGATGTAGTCTAATTAATTATGATCTCCCTTCAAGTTTCCAACTCCTCGACTCCATTGAACTATATAAATTGTAGCCATTGGGTGGGCCTAAGTGTTATGACCATTCAATTCCAAAGCTTAATTTGTTTCATCTTTTTCTACATTGAATCACCAAAATTAAGCATATCTCATAAAATATTAATTAACTAGAATATAACGAAAAATATCACCTAATTAATAATATTTATACTCGAAAAGTACAAAATCATATAAAAAACCTTGGTAAATATTGTATATTTTAAACACTTAAATATGTTTACACTTAAACTTTTGCACGTCCCGAGCAAAATATCATAAAAATAAAATTTTAATACATAAAAATATTTAATCCCCATTATGTTCTCATATGATTCTCAATCAAACCCTCAAGAGTCAACAAAATGTCAATCAAATCAGAAATTCCCTTTCATCAATCACATCTAAAAGAAAGTTCTTCATGTGTTTGTGATAGTCCATTGGCTTATCATTCTCATCTACAACCAAGAAATACAATCAAGCACATGCTTAAATATGTTTACCTTTCGCTCCCATCTCTACTAATGTAGGTAATGTCAATTTAATGGAATCAATAGGTCTTTATAAGTTGTAACGAGGCTAGGGGCTAGGGACCAAAAATAGGATAAACAAGAAAGAAAATCAGAGGCTAATATACACCCTAGAATTAAAAATCCTTTCTAAATCCTGACATACATGTACAACAAATCTCCAAGCAATATGACACAAACTTCCTTAAATGTAGTATCGAGTTGACCAAATATAAGAACAAACTTTGCTTTAATTTTCTATTGACTACCTGTTACTTTTTCTTTTTTCTTTTATTTCAAACCAGTGGAAGACTATTCCTTCATCTTATGTTTACTGGTGGAGGATCATTGCCTCATCTTTTTCTTTTCTTTTCTTTTTTTTTTCACAAAGCAAAGTGTCAGGAAAGTCTACACTATCTATTCAATCACCACTCTATAACACGCAATGCCTTCCCCCTATACTACTCAAAGTTTCATCCTTGTTAGAATTTAGAACGAATTCAAAACACTAGGGTGCTAGGACTCAAGTAGCAAGATATATTTTCAATAAAAAGGCCAAGGCTAAAATAAAGGTAATCAAACAAATATGTATAATAAAGGCCATGAAATTATGTACAGAGGATAATTCATATTAGGTAGGCTTGAAGAAAGGCCCAGACTCATCAAAAAGAAATGCCTATATCATTTTCCATCAACATGACAAGCCAAATATTTCGCCACGAAAGTCGCTAGGGCAAATTCAAAAAGTCATAACCATCATGTACAATCCTTATTGTAAAACATTCATTGAAATCATCTAAACCAAAGGATTGTAAAAATAATATAAGGTAGAGAACCAAATCTCGAATGCAATCTTTTGTGAAAATAATATAAGGTAGAGAACCAACTCTCAAATGCAATATTTTACTCAGTTCATCCCTCATATTAATTAATCAAGTTTTCTCAAGAAAGGTAAGACTAATTCACATGTATTTATCATTGAACCAAGAGACTAAACTACCATTGCATAATAAAATTTTATACTACACTACACTATATATATGTATATCTAAATCTAAACATGAGTCAAGCTTGAACAATATGAATAAAATTAAGGCATCACCCCCAAACTTAAACTAAGCGTTGTCCTCAATGTTGAACAAAATAAAAATGAAGATAAAGAAAAAGAAGTGAAAGAGAACTCCCTCAACTAATTAGTCGCTGGATGATTATCATGAATAACTGAATTTGCACTTGACCCATTCTTGGGTTGCCTCCCAAGAAGCGCTTGGTTTAACGTCTACAGCCAGACGCCGGTTTCTCATTCTTTATTTAATGTGATGGAGGACTTCCAAAGTTGCTCCCCTTCATAGTAGTGTTTCAGTCTACATCCATTGACTTTAAATGATCAATCTGCATGCTCAGTCCTAATTTCAATTGCACCATGTGGAAAAACTGTTTGCACAATGTAAGGATCAGACCATCTTGATTTCAATTTTCCTTTGAAAATTTTCAACCTTGTATCATATAACATATACCTTTTGTCCAGGAGAAAATGGTTTAGAAACAATTCTTTGATCATGCCATGCTTTGGATTTCTCCTTATAGATTTTGGCATTTTCATAAGAAGCTCTCCTAATTTCTTCTAATTCAATAAGTTGTTGTAGTCTCATTTTTCCACATGCTTCCAAGTCAAAGTTTAATTCCTTAATGGCCCAAAAAGCTTTATGTTCTAATTCTAGGGGAAGATGACAAGCCTTTCCAAACACTAATCGATAAGGAAACATGCCGATTGGTGTCTTGAAAGCTGTTCTATAAGCCCATAGAGCATCATCTAACCGAATAGACCAATCTTTTCTATTACCTTTTACTACCTTCTCTAGAATTTTAAAAATCTCTCGATTGGATACTTCAGCCTAACCGTTAGTTTGTGGATGGTAAGCGGTAGCAACCTTATGTTTCACTCCATACTTAGCCAATAAAGCTTCAAATTGCCTATTGCAAAAGTGAGATCCTCCATCACTAATGATTGCTCGAGGTGTACCAAATCTGGTAAATATATTCTTCTTTAAAAACTTAACCACCACCTTGGCATCATTCGAAGGTAAGGCCACTGCTTCAACCCATTTAGAAATATAATCTACAGCTAAGAATATAAATGTAGAGTTTGATGAGGAAAAGGACCCATAAATCTATACCCCATACATCAAATAATTCCACTTCAAGAATAGAGTTGAGAGGCATTTCATTTTTCCTTAACAAATTTCCAGCCCTTTGACAACAATCACATCTCTCAATAAAATGTCTTGCATCTTTAAATAGTGTAGGTCAAAATAATCCTGATTGGAGAACTTTCATCGCTGTCCTAGTACTTCCAAAGTGCCTGCCATAATCTGTTGAGTGACAATGATGAAGTATGGACTCCATTTCATCTTCTGGTACACATCTTCTTATCATTCCATCAGCACATTGCTTGAAGAGAAGAGGGTCATCCCAAAAGTATGACTTAGCCTCATGAGGAAATCGTTTCTTTTGTTGAACGTTCAAGTCCAGTGGCATCTTCCCACTCACCAAGTAATTCGCTAAATCAGCAAACCATGGGACAACACTACTTTCAATGACCAATATATTTTCATTAGGGAAAATCTCATTCACAGGTAGATCATCCTTAACATTGTGTGCTTGGCTCCACCGAGAAAGGTGGTCTGCTACAACATTCTCACTTCCTTTCTTGTCTTTAATCTTCACATCAAATTCCTGCAATAAAAGAACCCAACAGATTAGCCTAGGTTTGCAATCCTTCTTAGACAAAAGGTATTTTAGAGTAACATGATCAGTATATACAATAACCTTTGAACTTAGCAAATATGATCTAAACTTATCAACAGCATGCACTACTGCTAACAATTCCTTTTCAGTTGTAGTATAATTGTGTTGTGTATCATTCAATGTCTTACTAATATAGTAGATAACGTAGAAAAATGTGCCCTTCCTTTGGCCTAAAACAACACCTATTGCATGGTCACTGGCATCACACATTAATTCAAAAGGTCGTGACCAATCCGGTGCAATCATAATGGGAGCTGAAATCAATTTTTGTTTCAAAGTCTCAAAAGCTTTCAAGCATGCATCATCAAAATAAAAAATTGCATCTTTTTCTAGTAAAGCACATAAAGGTTTTGAGATTTGAGAAAAATCCTTTATAAACCGTCTGTAGAATCCCGTATGTCCTAAAAAACTTCTAATTTCTTTCACCGATGTAGGAGGTGAGAGGTTTTCTATAGCTACAACTTTTGCCTTGTCTACTTCAAGTCCTTGGCATGAAACTTTATGTCCCAAAACTATTCCTTCCTGTACCATAAAATGACATTTTTCCCAATTAAGAACAAGATTAGTATCTTGACAACGTTTAAGAACACAAGATAAACTAGATAAGCATTCATCAAACATCTCTCCAAAAATAGTAAAGTCATCCATAAATACTTCTAAGCCATGTTCAATCATATCAGTGAAGATGGCCATCATGCATCTTTGAAATGTAGCGGGAGCATTACACAAGCCAAAGGGCATTCGCCGAAAAGCAAAAGTGCCATAAGGACAAGTGAACGTCATTTTCTCTTGATCCTCGGGTGCAATGGTAATCTGATTGTAACTTGAATATCCATCAAGAAAACAATAGTAAGCATTCCCAGCTAATCTATCAAGCATTTGATCAATAAAAGGAAGTGGAAAGTGATCTTTTTTGTAGCCTTATTGAGCTTCCTATAGTCCATGCACACACGCCATCCCGTGATGGCTCTTGTAGAAATTAGTTCGTCTCCCTTATTCTTTACCACAGTTATACCTCCTTTCTTTAGTACACATTGTATAGGACTTACCCAAGTACTATCAGCAATGGGATATATCACTCCAGCATCCAACCACTTAATAATTTCCTTCTTGACCACTTCTTTCATGTTGGGGTTGAGTCATAGTTGGTGCTGTACAGTTGGACTACATCCATCCACTAAGTTGATTCTATGCATACAAAAGGATGGATCGATGCCTTTTATATCTGCTATAGTCCAAGCAATAGCTAACATGTGATCCTTTAGTATTCTAATCAGCTTCTCTTCTTGCAACATAGTTAGCTCTGAAGAAATAATAACAGGAAGAGTGTCATTAGGCCCTAAAAAAGTATACTTGAGATATTTTGGAAGTTGTTTTAACTCCAAAATAGGTGGTACTTCCACTGATGGCAGTAATTTGTAGAATGGTTGATCTAAAGGTTCCACAACTCTAAATCTTCTAGGCAAGATCGGTTGCAAATCTAATACTTTAACCATTTCTTCCACATCAATATCTTCTTCAAAAAGAGAATTTATGGCTTTATGTAATGAATCACTCAACTGATCCCCATTGTACATTATTTTATCACTTAGTTCAATTCTAGAACAATCATATGTTGCATATGGGCAATTCATGGATTTAAAAATGTTGTATGTGACATAATCATTGTTTACCCTAAGCATAAGTTTTCTAGCGGCTATGTCGATTAGTGTTCTCCCCGTTGCTAAGAGACCTCTCCTGACAATGAGTGGTATATCATCATTCCTTCCTTCCATTTCAAGCACTACAAAATCTGCAGGAAAGATAAACTTGTCAACCTTTATTAAAACATCTTCAATGACTCCTTTAGGATATACCAATGATCGGTTAGCCAACTGAAGTGTGATGTTGGTAGGAGCAATATCCTTGATTCCTAACCTTTTGAAAACAGAAAAAGACATGAGATTAATGCTAGAACCTAAGTCACATAAAGCATTATAATGAACATTTCCTCCAATTGAATATGGAATCACAAATTTTCCCGGTTCTTTTATCTTAGGAGGTAGTTTTCTTTGGAGGACAACACTACATTCCTCTGTCATGGCTACAACTTCATTGTCATATACTCTCATTTTCTTTGCTAGAATATCCTTCAAGTATTTTACATAACTAGGCATCTGTTCAAGTGCTTCAGCAAAATGTATGTTAATTTGTAATTTCTTAAATATATCAAGAAATTTTTTGAAATATTTTTCATCACTTTGTTTCCTTAATCTAGAAGGAAATTGTACCTTTTCTTCAACCTCATCTATAAGTACTTCATCTTTTTCTTTCCCTTTGCTTCCGAGTAAGCTAACCAATGTATTGGGTTCCATTCGTTGCTTTGGCTTATCATCCTTTTCCCTAACTTCGTTGGGCTGAACTGGTTTGTAAAGTAATATCACTCAGGGTTGTTATAGCTTTGGAATGCTCTTAACCATCTTTCCTTGGTTGTTCTGGTTGGCTAGGAAGTACACCCTTGGGTCGCTCACTTGGTTCCTGGTTTAATTGCACCATAACTTGTTGCATAAACTGTTGTTGTTGTTGTTGTTGCGGATTCTGCATAAATTGTTGCATAGTTTGTTTCACGGAATTGAACTTTTGGATCAAATCCGGTTGTTATGGTTGAAAAGAAAGTAAAGGAGGTCAAGAATGCTGTGATGGTGGTGGTGGATTAGCAGCCGGTTGTGGAGAATTATTCCATGAAAAGTTGGGGTTATTGTGCCAGCCCGCATTGTAGGTGTTGGAATATGGATTATTGTTCCTATTAAAGTTGCCTACATAGTTAACTTGATCTGTTGTACATTGACCTGTAGAATGTCCTTGTCCACACCATTCACACCTTGGCTCCACAGCCTTAACATGTCCCTGCATATTAAGATTTTGAACTTGATTAGTTAAAGCATTGACCTGAGCAAATGAAGCAGTAAGTGCATCTAATTCTAAAACTCTAGTAGTCCTCCTTGGATGCCTTTCTTGTGTGGCATAATGGTTGCTAGGAACCATTAATTCTAGCAATTGGAAAGCTTCATGTGGGCTTTTCCTAAGAAATGATCCATTGGCCGCCGCATCAACTATGTTCTTTGTTTGCCCCAACAACCCGTTATAGAAAGTTTGGAGTTGCATCTATCTTTCTATACCATGGTTGGGACACTTTTTTAACAATTCTTTATACCTTTCTCATGCCTCAAAGAGTGACTCACCATCAAACTGCAAAAAAGATGAAATTTCATTACGTAATCTAGCAGTTTTAGAAGGTGGAAAATATTTTAACAAAAATTTTTCAGATAATTCATCCCAAGTGGTTATTGAATCTAATGATGACAACCATTCTTTCGCACTTCCTATTAATGAGAATGGAAATAAGCGAAGGCGGAGAGCGTCATCAGAGACACCAAGTTACTTATACATATCACAAACCGATAGGAAATCCATGATATGCCTATTAGGATTTTCAGTAGGCAATCCACTAAATTGTCCTATGGTTTGTAACATGTTAAATAAAATTGGTTTAAGCTCAAAGTGGGTCACATCCACCGGTGGTGCAATAATACTAGGTTGTAACCTTCTTGCAAGAGGTACAACCCAATCTTGGATTGCCCTATTGTCATCATTAGCTACTACTACAATCGGTAGAAGTGGAGGCATTTGTTGTTGTTGTGGGTCCATGGCTTCTTCTTCTATTGCTTCTTGTGCTCTTCTTCCAGTGGCACGCAAGTTTCTCAAAGTCCTTTCAATCTCTGGATCATAAGAAAATAAGGGTGACCGCACTAATCGATGCATAAACAAATGATAACAAATAAATGATAGCAAGGAAGAAGACAATGATATAGTTTATTTTTTCTTTTTTCTTTAAATCAGACACTAAAATCTAAAAATAAAAGAAAACTCTCAAAATTCTAATCCTAAATTAACTTAGAAAATTCGGTCTCCCCGGCAACAGCGCCAAAAACTTGTTAGAATATTTTCAATAACATGCAAGTATACATGGTCAAAACAAGTAATAGAATGATGAATTCAAGTATCGTCCCTACATGGAGATGAATTTCTTATAATTAATTAAAGAAAATAAAATGAAGAACAAAACAAAAATAACTGACTTTAACTAAATCTAAGTAATAACTTTAAATTAAAAGTGAAGTTAAAATGATAAAACTCGTTCTAGAGTCGAATTTCCCTTAACGTCAATTTAATCTTCATCAAATCTTCCTCTTATCTTTTATTCCCTCGGATTGTCGATCTAAGATAATTATATGACATGGTAGCTCCCGCTCCTTCATGCTTCTATTATTTTGCCTCAATTTCTACCTCCCGGTGATAATTGATTAATCAACAAAATAATGCATTAAGATTTGCCTTACAATCGCATACGGTGTTGTGTATCTCTCGACCACAACGACAAACAAGTCAAAAGACTTGTCGTATGATGAATTATCAATGACTAATCTAATTAATTTCTCCCAAAATCTAATTAAACCTCATGATCTAAGATATAGGCAATCAATCTATTCTTAGCATTTAGAACATGATAATTCAAACGATCCGATTGAATAAAAGAGTAAGAGGTTGAAATAAATTCAATTAAATCATGTTAAGTTCCATTCTTCTCTAGAACGAAATAAAATATTACTCCATAATAAAAATAGAAAACAATATAAAGAAGAAACTACTTTTTATTATGAAAAGAAAAGAATTCAAAAACTAAAACTACTTCTTTCACTACACTCTGAAGCCAAGAGATGAGATATGATCAACAACAAATGACCACCCCTTTATATAGAAGTGGAGATACAAGAATTCGAAGAGGGTGTTCACAAATCGACGTAGTCTAATTAATTATGATCTCCCTTCAAGTTTCCAACTCCTCGACTCCATTGAACTACTATAAATTGTAGCCATTGGGTGGGCCTAAGTGTCATGACCATTCAATTCCAAAGCTTAATTTGTTTCATCTTTTTCTGCATTGAAACACCAAAATTAAGCATATCTTATAAAATATTAATTAACTAGAATATAATGAAAAATATCACCTAATTAATAATATTTATACCCGAAAAGTACAAAATCATATAAAAAATCTGGGTAAATATTGTATATTTTAAACACTTTACATTTGCGCGTCTAGTCATGTCGGCCAGCCAACCCAACTCATTTTCCAATTAACCCAAACTGGGTTGGTTCAGCCCATTCGGTTCAGTCTGGTTCAGTTAGGTTCGGTCCGGTTTATATCATTTTTGGACCGTTTTTGTCTATTCTTGCACCGTTTTTGGTAATTCGAAAACCTCTATGTGATGAATGTTTACATGATTATTTGTTATTATTAATATTATATTTACTTATGAATATTAATCTTATTATGTTTACTAAATTATGTATATTTATTTATTTATTTATTGTATTTAATTAGGCATTCTTGTATTGTGTAACTATCATATTATTATTATTCATAATTAATGAGTATTAACTATTTATTTATTTATTAAATTATTTATTTATTTATTTATTTATTTATTTATTTACTAACTACGAGTATATGTTGATATTTACCCGTGTTTACCTGTATATTTATATAGTTTAATTATATTATTATTTTATAATTAAAGTATTGTTCATGTTTATGTATTTATTATTTATCTACTTATCTATATGTGTATTTTTTTTGTTTATTTATTTATTTATTTATTTATTATTTATCATTATTATGTTTTGATTTTTGTGCCACGTGTTTAATTATAGGTTTGTTATAACTATTTTTTTTATTAGGATGTATTAATAGAGCACACACCACAAACATACATCATATATGGATGTTCGTATTTTATTCAATAGTGGGTTTCGATGTAAGTTTCGAAATCTGAGCTCGCCGTAGGTGTGTAGATATGATTGGAGCTTAGACCACAGGTCCATAGGACTAACTGTTTGACTCCCTGCTTGTAGAGTTTAATCATGTTTTAGACGTAGGAAGACATCGGCAGTGTTTTATTAGATCATTCTGATGTCGGGTCATTTAGTCGTGCTTTCTACACATGTTTAATAAAATTACAACGATGAGATCCCCTGCCATACTTTAAACTACAAGTTACATGTAATCACAATTGATATCCATGGAAATGAATTTAAGTATAAGGGGTTTTTGCATCTTACTACAACCTACCATTATAGTATCATTTCACATTTCTATGCAAATAATACTAGGTTAGTATTTTACGATCAACTCCTTTGTATGGATATCTATGATTCTAATACATTCCTACAGGAAGAACCATAAACTACTTCACCCATGGACATCATCGATATGTTTGTTCTTAGATTTCAACCAAATCTCTTAATCATGAAAAAGTTAGCTACTCTATTGGAATATTAAGAATAAGTATACAGTAATCAACTCACAATTAGTATAATAAGATAATACAAACAAGATATATTACATATCAACTAAGATTAATCATATACCCTAGATCACTTAATGTTTATCCCATATAAGAACCCTAATACAGTATGAAGCTCATAAAAGAAGATAACATTGAGAAGATAAGGGAAAACGTTATGCAAATCTATGACGATGAGGCCCTAGCGTGAACTTCTTTTCAACAATGATGCTTCCTTGTAACTTGGCTTTCACAGCTTCTTCTCTACAACCTTTAACTCCTCCTTTTGATTGACAATGTGGAACTTGAGAGTGAAAAGTGAAGAAAGGAAGAATGAGTTTTCTCCTCTACAAGCCTCTATATGAGAAGGGTCCCTTTGCTTAGTGTAGATATGAGTATTTATAACCAATGGAGGAGGGAGCTCCTTATCAATACAACAATTTCTTGGTAGTTTCCTTCCTCAAAGTAAGGTAAATATTGACTCAATCATCTACTTCAGACTATACTCTCCAACTTTGTTCCCTAGTCCCCTCCTTGTCTCTTCACAATTTGTGGAGTTGGTGGAGCTATCTCATGGAATTCAAATTATCCCAATTGGAGTGGCATGTCAAGCATGGTAGTGGAGCCTTCCTTGCAACTTCCTTCCTCCTAGTGTATGTGAGTTGCTCTCTCTTAATCATAGGCATTAGGTGGAGATGTTTCTTACTTGGTGGGCAAGGTGGCCATCCAACGACTTCTAAGGGAGGACTTCGTTGAATTAGGTAGATCTATCTAGTGGTGGGAAGGAGATGCAAAAATGTGCAAACTTTTATGTCTGGTCAAAAGCATGTGCAAAGAGTTAAAGGTCTGATCAAGTGCTCCTAAGTAGACCATCCTAGATTGGTGGAATAGTAGTTTGATCCTACCTTATAAGCATGCACGAGCCTTGTCCCAGATCCATCAAAACACAATTCTTTATTTAGAATTGCATACAAATTTACTCATATTTCCAATATCTTGCGATATTTTAAAATTTTTAAATTTTGGCTAAAAATGCTAGGGAAAACGATACTAGGGCATGGAAATGATATACAAAAATTTTGAAAATGTTGCCTTAATTTACGAAATATCAAGCCCCTAAACTTAAATTTTGTTAGTCCCTAGCCAAAAAATTATTTGTAGTCATTCCAATTTCTGACATCAACAATCAAATGACAAATGAGTTTTTACACACAAGCAAAAGTCACGAGCAATTTTTACAAACTAATTATCCCATGCAAAATACACAACTAAGTACAAACTGATTGGGGCCTTGCGGGCTTAGGTAGATTGGTTTATCATAAGTCTCAAAGGTAGGGGTTCCCTCCATGGAACTGAATTTTGGGGATAGTGAAGATTAGAAGGATTTATTAAGTTGTAATAGGGCTATGACTTTGGCATGAAACCCATTCCTATAGATGGCCCACATGAGCATCCAAGGAACACCATTAAAATTTGATTCTTATAATCTTTTTGAGATTTTATAGGCTTAATCTAACCTCTTAATATGTGAATAGTGAAGTAAGATAAGATTTACCATAATTATGTAACTTCCATCTTTGGTGAAAAGGTGAAGATTAGGCATTGGAATTCCATATGAAAGAGCTTAGAGAGCAAACCTACGGAAGGAAAGACAAAAAATAAATAAAAAATCTAAAAAAGGAAGGAGTAGCGCTTTCAATTGTGATCTGATTTACTAATTTACTAACTGTTCTAAATAAAATAAAACAAAAATATTGATGAACTAATTCAATATATAAGAAAATTAGTAAAAATCGAACACACTTCAAATATAAACGATAGCGGTAGAAGTCTCTACCGAAAACTTATTTACTAATTTAACCAAATATTATTTAGTTATTTATATGTAAGTATAAAACTCATTTTTACCTCTCAACATTAATTTTGAAAATCTCAATCATCAAAGTATCACTTTTATTAATTTACATTATTAAGATTATTTATTTTATAAATTACAATATTAAAGTATTAGAGTTTGGATAATCAGAAAATTTTGCATTTTGTGACTAAAAAAGTATCTTAGAGCTTATTTGGTTATTTAAAATTGCATGAAATAAATGTAAAATTTAGATGTCACAAATTTTGTTAGATATCTTGAAATGCAACCAAAATAAATTTCAATTTTAGTTAAAGCAAATCTATGTAAAAATTTTACAAAGCAATATTTTTTATGAAAACAAAAAAAATTGGAAGAAATTTGGAAAGGCACGTGCACATCTATATAAATATGGGAAGAAATATTTCAATTTTATCTTATTTTCATACTATCTAAACATGTAAGGAAATTTTTTTCAAATTTTTATGTCACTTCATCTCATTGCATTTCTATTTTATTTGAATTTTTTTTCATTCACACTATTTCATCTCAACAAAATAGACCCTTAGATAATTTAATTTTTAACTAATTTAACAATGTAATATTTATGATATATAAAATGGTAAAATTTTAACAATATATTAATGGTTTAAGTGAGGACAAAATCTTACAAATTTAGTTAATAATTTGATTATATTAATAAATAATTATAATAAATACTATTTACATCCCTAGAAGAGAGATATTGTTGCCTTTAAAAAGTCTAATGGTTTATCTTGTCGACATGAAAATAATATAAATAAAAAAAATTATATGAAAAAAATACAATGAAATAAAAATAAAATATTTATTCTTATATTCACATGCATGTGCCTCTTAAAACTTTTTTTAATTTATTTATTTTTAAGAAAAAAATATTAATTTGTAAAATTCTTACACAACCTTATTTTGACTAAAATAAAAAAAAAATTTAATAAATTTTAAGACATCTAAACATTCCTTTCCTACAGTCCGCCGACAACCAATCAAGCCTTAAGAGACACCCGACGGACATTTACAAATCGTCGATCAATTTACACCCCGATGTGGCCTTTATAACCGAAAACCTGAGCCAGCGCGGCACCGTTCGTAAGCTGGGCTCGCAGCTCACTCATTATAAATATAAACCCGAGAAACAAATATTACACTATTATCAATTTAAACCGGATTAGGGTTCCACCTTCGTTGCGAGTAAGTGGCCTCTTGCGGCGGCGCCATTGCATTCGCATACTCCAAACATTTGCATTTGCACCGGCCGTTCCCATCTTTCGCGGCCATGGTTGATTCTCTTTTCCCTACTCAATGCAACTTTTCCAAACATTGTTCATTCTTTTCACAATGGCGTTTCATTTGGGTTCCAGATCATCCCGGAGAAGAACCGCAAGGAGATCTGTAAATACCTCTTCCAAGGTCGGATTTCTTTTTTCCCATCTTTCCTGTTTCGTAGTTTTTGTTGTTGTTGTTGTAGAATTCGTCGGTTAGGTTTGTTGTTGTTGTAATTTCGATTTATTGTTGGTGTGGAGCGTAGAGGGAGTTTGCTACGCGAAGAAAGACTACAACTTGGCCAAGCACCCCAACATCGATGTACCCAACTTGCAGGTCATCAAGCTTATGCAAAGCTTCAAATCCAAAGAGTATGTCAGGGAGACTTTCGGTTGGATGCACTATTACTGGTACCTGACCAATGATGGCATCGAGTACCTGCGTACCTACCTCAACTTGCCATCGGAGATCGTCCCGGCGACGTTGAAGAAGTCGGTGAAGCCCCCTGGCCGCCCCTTCGGTGGCCCTCCTGGTGACCGCCCAAGGTACTGATGCTTGAGCTTTGTTTTTTTATTAGCATTTTCATGGCTGGTTGGTTTAGGTGGTAATTGGGGCTTTGTGTTTGTGCTGGAAAGGGGTCCACCGCGCTTCGAAGGCGATAGGCCGAGGTTTGGTGACCGTGATGGCTACCGTGGAGGCCCCCGTGGTCCTGGTGAATTTGGTGATAAGGGTGGTGCACCTCCCGAGTTCCAGCCTTCCTTCAGGGTAAGTTTTTTATTTTGGTTTATTTTCTTGTATCTTGCATATAGGTGCTGGGAAAATTTAGGTTAATATTTTGATGATTTAGTATATTTTTTATCCATAATGCCATCAACTCAAGTTTTTAGATGCATTTAATCAACAGAGTAGATCTAAATATGGAGGGGAAAACAGTCCAGAAGTGCACGCAATTCGTCATACTTTTTTAAATTATTATCATATCTTACATTGGCAAATTCTTGATATGTTTTTGCTATGTTTTGGGTAGTTGTCTTCTAGGGGATGTTCTGAACTGGATTACGCTTTATGTGTTTCTTTCATACTTAAAAAATGTTTAGTTTGTAATTTTTTTTCCCGATCTTGCAGTATGAAATATTGTATTTATTATTGTTTGCAGCAGGTTTGACATTGTTCACAATGATTTACATTGCAAGAGAAGTACTGTTCTAAGCTGGTTTTGCATTGTTTTTGGTAAATACTGTTCATACATTGGTGAAGTGTTAGATAATGCTCAAACATTGGTAAATTGTCGATGCTTTCATGTTGAATGTCCATAATGGCGAAGGAAGTCAGGTTATGTGTTTTTAATTGTATAATCAAATGAATGAATTTATTCAGTTATTGCTTGATATATGTAATTATCTACTTCAATGTTTTGTTTTTGTTACAATACGCTCTAGTGTTTGACAACCATTTGCACCTTGTAGCCTACGTTGGTGTAAGCTACACATTGATTGCTTCTTAACTGCATAAATTCTCTGGATCACTTCTAATTTTTTCTTTTATAAATTTTTTTATTCCTTTTATCCATGAATAGAAAATATACTTGGAGTGTGTTACTAAAAATTATATATGACTTTTTATTTGACATGTTTCTTTTAAAATATAGCATAAAAGTATGATCTGTGTATCTGTGTCCTGGACTGAAGTTATCTGAAAAATGACCTTGATCTTAGGTGGGTAAGTAAAGTAAGCAGGATGATCTCCCTTTAAATGATTATTTCTTGTGAATTGATTTCCTTTCAATAATTTTTAGGGTTCTGGCGGTAGACCAGCATTTGGCCGTGGCGCTGGTGGCTTTGGGGCAGGACCTGCGAGCTCCAGTTTCTCTTAAGTATTTGTTTAGAATGAATTTTTGTTCTTATTATTCTTGAAGTTATTAGAGACATGCCATCTTGCTATCACTGTTTTATTTTTCCCATTAGAGATAAAGTGGATACCTTGCTTGTTTTCAAGAAGTTTTTGATGAATGTCTGTTTGCAACGCCTATTTTAAAGAAACACCTGTTATGGATGGTTTTGTCTGAGGCCTCTATTTTCACTTGCCACTAGCATTTTCTTCGTAAGAACTTCCAAAATAAAAAGTTTGAGAGCGTGTGGCCACTACTGTTCTAGGGCATGGAACATGGTTCTTAAGACGGCAGCAGAAGGGCTTAGGAACTCATTTTAATGTGGAGTTTGAGAAAGATGTTGGTATCAATTTGGAGAGGTTGAATTGAATCTTGGAATTTTTGTCGAAGTTCATCTTACTATAGCAGACAATTCAAGGTTATCTTTCAGACCAGAGAAACTGGATGTAGTGTTCACAAATTAATTGAACGTTCATACAATGTCCATGGAAACTGGATACCTGTTTTTTACTTTATAACCAAATGACCACGAAGATGGAATGTTAGTGTTTCTAGCGTGCCATTCACCTTCGAAGTCCTCCATTCGATGAATGGTGAAAGACCCATCTTCGATTGCGGATTTGATTTCTATAGTTTCCCGAGGAGATGGTACTGGTTAATCCACCCACGGCCAGAAAGACTATAGACAGAAGTTGGCATGGATGAAAGAAAGAAATTTCCCCAAAAGAATCGTCCATTGGTGAAGCCCCCTTTGGATGCTTCATGTTGGCTGTATTGCACGCAATCAAAGTTGATAAATGAACAAGTTAGTTCGTGAACATTTGATATTTAATTAAATTTGACTTGAGTCGACTCAAAATTCGACATTTAAATATTTGAATTCGAATCATACGAGTAAAGTTTGAGCAAGGCAATGTTCGACTTGACTCGATTTAATTATAACTCGAACTTAATTTAAAATTGACTTATAGTTCTAACTCGATAATATAATATAATAATATATATAATATTACTTACTCAAAATACATTTAAAATCACAGATAAATCTTATTATTAACTATTAATATAAATTTTAGAAAATAATTTTATTATAATAAAAGAATGAAAACTAATTTTAATTAACATGAGAATGCTACCTGCAAAAATTTTCCACCGCAACAATTTAATTGTTTATCATGACTTAATTAACTAAAATTTTAAGGTTATAAATTATGTATGTTATTACTTATATAAAAGACAGATCGCCAAAAATATAGATAAGATAGCCAAAAGATTTTACCGTTCATTACTGGGATTAAAATACATATATATATATAAAAATTTCAAAAAATTATATGCCAAAAAAGTCCAAAAGATTTAAGAGAAACAAATTTTTAAAATTGCATGGAAAAGAATTATAGAAGATTAGTTAAAACCGTCATTTATCAAGTTAGGACGCATTAGCTAGTATTTTGGGTGGGTTGGTAGAGTTAGAATATACTATTAGACTATTATTAAGTGCATCACATTTTATTGGATTTTGTTATATTTTATTTATTATTTTTGGGATTTATTTTATGATTATTAACTTGAGTAGAGAGCGAGTTTAGTTTTAATTACAAAATTGCCATCGCCTTATTTCTTCATGACCCTTCACCTTTCCCGTGTCATCTCCTCCACCCTTACTTTTGTTTTGTGGAGTGCCGCCGGCCTCGCCATAGCCAATTGCACCTTGCTTCCGTCTTCTTGCTGTCGGCCCTCCCTTGTTGGCATCAACCTTCTTCCAATTTGAAGTGTTGCTCAGGGACGAGAAAGCTGCCACCTTTCCTTGCTTTACCAGGAGTTTCTCCTTGTTTGATCATCGAAAAACAGGTGTCGTCGGCACCTTGCCAGACCACTATGACGCACACCAGCCACATCCCCTCTCTGTGCTGTCGGAACCACCATCTCCCTCCTCCCCCTTGCTATTCGGGTGATGGCAATAGAGGGTTGCTGCTGGCTATTTCCAGCATACAACTCCAGCAATGACTCATAATAAGTATGGCTTCATAGTTGATGGACAAGCAGATCACGGGTCTGTCTTGTCTTCTTCCCAAAGCGCCAACATCTTCGAGTTGCTCGCCCACCCCAAACCAACGAGAAGGCCGACGACATCTTCGACTTCAAGCTTGATTCGCCATGACCGCCTTTACCAATCTCGATGGCACCTCAGACGGCAGTGCCCGCGCTTGGAGCTTTGCTGACTCTGCTGATCCCAACGTCCCCAGCATTCTAGTAGGCCTCGTCTCGATTGAATCTAATTTCCTCCTTGGTTTGTCGTGTTTGTTCTGATTTTTTTTTTTATCAGTGAAGTCAGTGATGGTGGTTGAAAAAAAGTTTCTCTTTTTAGTTTTTATTTTTATTTTTTGATTTTCTTTTGGCAAGCTGAATTGGGCATGGGTAATTATGATTACAAATCTCTGAATTTGATGAATAAATTTCTGCTACTTTTTACATATGATGTCTTTACAATCATTCACTAATCCTAAGTTCCTAACAAGAAAAATGGTAGTGGTATAATACTTTCACATTTTCATACATAGTAAAAGAAATAAGGCTTTTATGTTTGTTGATCGTGCATTGAATCGTGAAGGATGTTTATGATTGAGATTCGATTAAAAAAAAATGCTCCTTTCTATATATGATATTTTTACAATCATTTATTAATCCTATCGATAAATATGGTAGTGGTTGTATACTTTTGACATTTTTGGAAGTAGTAAAAGAAATATAAGACTTTTATGTTTGTTGATCGTGCATTGAATCATGACGGATGTTTATGATTAGGATTCGATAGGAAAAATTATTGGCTCCTTTTCGCATATGATATTTTTACAATCATTTAGGAATCTTATTGATGAATATGGTAGTGGTTGTATATTTTTGACAGTTTTGGAAGTAGAAAAAATTGGCCATTCATGCTTGTTGAAAACGAGGCAAGGATTTGTGAAAGATGGTTATAATTGGTAATCTCTGAATATGATGAAATACTATCCCCTACTTTCTTCATTTGATGTTTTTACAATCATTTGATTGATCTTATTATTCTGATGCAACACTATGGTGCAGTAGAGCCTCGCGATTTGATAGTTACGTCCAAGAAAAGTAAGGATGCGCCTGGTGTGGATATACTATTAGAGATCAATAGGACACTGAGAAAGTGTAGTGAGAATTGGATGCATACATTGGAAGGTGTTAGTGTTTGCCTTTCACAAATGGAGATGAGGACTCCTCATCTAGAGAACTTTGTTGACAATATGAAGGTCACAGTCAGAAATAACCATGGTGATGGCAAATTGAGACATCTGGAGAACATATTAAGAAAGGTATAATTGCTATTTCTTTTTTCACCTAGAAATTAAAATGGAATTTATGAAAATTTCCCTATTGAAGAAGTTTTAGGGAATCATTATAGAAGATGTTAGCTATTTATTATGTTTTTTATTAGATAAAACATTTTCAGTTGTATTTATGTTGTTCCATATCAGTATTTTGTTAGTCTAATTTCTTCTATTTCCCTTATATAATATTATTCACTGTTTGAAAATTCTTGTTTTTTTTTTGGGTCAAACATTTTGGACGACACCCTTTTTTCTCTCATTGGTGATGGGCTCTCAAATGAAGAAGGTTACTTTTTGCATGATATGTTGCACGACTATTGGACTGTCTATTAACCTGCTAATTGATATTGTTTACTGTAACACCAAAATCATTTTCACAAGTTATAATTCCCTAGTCAAGAATTTTTTTCTCAGTCCTCTTATTTCTCTTCTCCCTATATCTTTGTCTATGTCTAATACATTCCAGTATGAATATTTTAGTAGCCAAAGATTTCTTCTATTTACGGGAATTGAGCTCGACATTGGTTACCCTTTATGTGGCTTGAGCCGGTGTGAGCAATATGTTTCCAACTACCATTTTATGTTGCATGGATAACTCTTCTTCTTCAATAGGCTAGTGAATTCTTTTATTATTCGCGCTTACTTTCTATATTTTCAAGTCTATTAGGAGTTTTATTTGTTTTTATTATGTGGCTTGATAATGTTTCGAGCAATGTATTTGCTCCTAAAATTTTGGTGATCGAACTGGTTTCGAGCTTATGATCAAGCCAGTTTCGAGCTCCAAAATGATCTCGTTTCGAGCTCACAATTTAGTTGGTTTTGAGCTCTCAAACGATCTCGTTTCGAACTCACAAACGAGCTGGTTTTGAATTCTTTAAAATTTAACAGTTTAAGTATATTCGGGTTCGAGACAAACTCGAATAGTATCAGAAATATTTGAGTCGATATTAAGCATATATGCTTAAAACTCAATTGATCTCGAGTCAAGTTCAAACGAATTTGGAACTATTCAAGTCGAGTTCGAGCATAATGTGAGATCGGCTCGCTCGCACATTTAGCAGCCCTACACACAATTGTTGTCCTTCGGCCCAAATCTACGTGTAAATGTCTAGTTCCTATGAATGTCAAATCTCCTTGCATTATAAATTATGCATTGTTATTACTGTTTACAATATGTAATAGTAAAAGAAATATTGTTCTAAGTTGTTATTTGCATTATTATTTTTGGGAAAGGATGTCTTGTTTGCTTGTACAACACGATGTGACCATGGCCAAGCTTTCAAAATCAACAAATTAATAAAAAAGGAAATGAAAAAGTCCATGCACATCCTATTTTTTGGCCCGAAGATGGGACAAATTGCAATGTTATAATTCAATTAGCTATTCGTTTGACTACTTGTGAGACTACATAGTAGAAGCAGATCTCAACCTTTAATGTGGCTTAATACAGTAACTGTGTCAGGATATCATTCTACGCATTTGATTCATACTATCATAGAAAACTCTTAGCTTACAGACTTCTAATATAAGTATTTTTAAGTCACGGGAGAGACAATACCTTCCGACAACTAAGGGGTGATTTTATATAAAACAGATCATTACTCCGAGTTACACGAAGGTGACACCCCCTAATGTAGCTAAAAAGTTAAGTTGTTTATAATGTAGATATATGATCCAATTCTTATAATTAATTCTAACCTTTGAGTTTGGTAATTTTACTCTTAGATAATGTTGATCGTACTATATGTGGAAATACAAGGGTCGTGGTTACTTGTTCTACATATAATGATACATAATGACATTCTTCAAGTATCAAGTCATCATACCCTAACACCCGGTCTTCAATAAATCTTCATGGGGTATGACCTATATGCTCTTTAATCTATATTTCTTCAATACAGAAAAAGTTATAACCAAATAAATTTTGTAAGCCTTAAGTGTTCATTATTATATTCGAGGACTTTGAGGCTTACATACTAGGTAAACAATAATTAGACTTTGCCCCAAAGTTAATGTTTCGTACGGCGATTATAATAATGAAGTAATGAAATACACGTACACAATCCATCATCACATAGACCCAATCCAAATAATAGCATGTTTGAGGAAAATTCAAGGCACATGCTCACAGAATAATACAATCTATAATTCCTAAAACTCATAAGTCAAATCTACAAATACATAAGTCCGACAATGTAAACAACACATCAAACACTAAAGTACGATCCCCCCACTCCCCCACAATGAGCCCTCCACTTGTAGTAGCCACTGCAACCACTCATACACTACAACAAAAATACTTTCTACTATTCAATGCTTGTCATTCAGTATTGCCTTTGGTGTATGCATTTAGAATTATAATGCAAATCTACTCTTACTGTTAAAAGGAGAATTAAATATTGGCCTTTTAATTAAAAATAGAAAATTTATCTAATTAAATTAAAATAAAAATAAAAAATAAAAAATGATTTTATTGTAGTTTATTTTCTTATTCAATTAAAAATTATATTCAAAATCAAAATTAATTAAAATTTATATTTAATATATTAATTAATTGTTATACTTCTATCTTATTAACCAATAAGAGTTTATTTATAAATTAAAATTTAGCTGTAATATAAATAGCGCCATGGGCCATGGGCAATATCTTGCTTAGTTATCTTCGAAACCCAAAACCCGAGCCAGGGCGGCACCGTAGGTAGCTGGGCTCGCAGCTCACTTATTATTATAAAACATAAACCCAAGAAAAAAGTGGGAGTAGGGTTCCACCTTCGTTGCGAGTAAGCGGCCTCTTGCGGCGGCGCCATTGCATTTGCATCCTCCACACCGGCCGATCACCCTCCCCATCTTTCACAGCCATGGTTGGCTCTCTTTTCCCTACTCAGTACACCTTCTCCAAACATTGTTCTCTTACTGTTCGATTCTTTTAACAATCGCGTTTCATTTGGGTTCCAGATCATCCCGGAGAAGAACCGCAAGGAGATCTGTAAATACCTCTTCCAAGGTCGGTTTTTCTTACATCTTTTTCACATCTGGTGGTGGGCTTCTGTCTTACCTGTTTCATAGTTTTGTTGTTGTTGTTGTTGTAGAATTCGTGGTTTAGGTTTGTTGTTGTTTTAATTTCGATTTATTGTTGGTGTGGAGTGTAGAGGGAGTTTGCTTCGCGAAGAAAGACTACAACTTGGCCAAGCACCCCAACATCGATGTACCCAACTTGCAGGTCATCAAGCTTATGCAAAGCTTCAAATCCAAAGAGTATGTCAGGGAGACTTTCGGTTGGATGCACTATTACTGGTACCTGACCAATGATGGCATCGAGTACCTGCGTACCTACCTCAACTTGCCGTCGGAGATCGTCCCAGCGACATTGAAGAAGTCGGTGAAGCCCCCTGGCCGCCCCTTCGGTGGCCCTCCTGGTGACCGCCCAAGGTATTGATGCCTTGAGCTTTGTTTTTTTTTTATTAGCATTTTCATTGCTGGTTGGTTTAGGTGGTAATTGGGGCTTTGTGTTTGTGCTGGAAAGGGGTCCACCGCGCTTCGAAGGCGATAGGCCGAGGTTTGGTGACCGTGATGGCTACCGTGGAGGCCCCCGTGGTCCTGGTGAATTTGGTGATAAGGGTGGTGCACCTCCCGAGTTCCAGCCTTCCTTCAGGGTAAGTTTTTTTTGGTTTATTTTCTTGTATCTTGCATATAGGTGCTGGAAAAATTTAGGTTAATATTTTGATGATTTAGTATATTTTTTATCCATAATACGATCAACTCAAGTTGTTAGATGCATTTAATCAAGAGAGTAGATCTAAATATTGAGGGGGTAACAGTCCAGAAGTGCACGCAATTCGTCATGCTTTTTTAAATTATTATCATATCTTACATTGGGAAATTCTTGATATATTTCTGCTATGTTTTGGGTAGTTGTCTTCTAATAGATGTTCTGAACTGGATTACGCTTTGTGTTTCTTTCATACTTAAAAAATGTTTAGAACGGGAATACGCTTTATGTGTTCCCGATCTTGCATTATGAATTATTGTATTTATTATTGCTTACAACAGGTTTGGCATTGTTCAGTGATTTGAATTGTAATAGAAATACTGTTCTAAGCTGGTTTTGCATTGTTTTTTGGCAAATACTGTTCATACATTGGTGAAGTGATAGATACCGTTCATACATTGTTCAATTGTTGATGCTTTCATGCTGAATGTCCATAATGGCGAAGGAAGACAGGTTTTGTGTTTTTAAGTATATACTCAAATGAATGAATTTATTCATCTATTACTTGATATATGTAATTATCTACTTAAATATTTCGTTTTTTGTTACAAAATGCTCTAGTGTTGACAGCCATGTGCACCTTGTAGCCTACTTTGGAGTAAGCTGCACATTGATTGCTTCTTAACTACATAAATTCTCGGGATTACTTCTATTTTTTTTTCTGTTTATAACTTTCTTTTTTTCCTTTTATCCGTGAATACAAAATATAATTGGATGGAGTGCGTTACTAAAAATTATATGACTATCTTTGACATGTTTCTTTTAAAACACAGCATAAAAATATGATCTGTGTATCCTGGACATCAGTTTTCTGAAAATGATGTTGATCTTAGATTACAAGGTGGATAAAGAAAGTAAGCATGATGATTTCCTTTTAAAAAATATTTCTTGTGAACTGATTTCCTTTAAATAATTTTTTAGGGTTCTGGCGGTAGACCAGCATTTGGTCGTGGTGCTGGTGGCTTTGGGGCAGGACCTGCGAGCTCCAGTTTCTCTTAAGTCTTTGTTTCAGAGTGAATTTTTGTCCTTATTAGTCTTGAAGTTTAACATGCCACCTTGCTATCACTATTTTATTTTTCCCATTAGAGACAATCAATATACCTTGTTTTCAAAAAGTTTTTAATGTCTGCTTGCAACGCCCATTAAAAAGACACCTGTTATAGATTGTGTGGGCCTACGTTTTCACTTGTCACTAGCATTTTATTGATAAACACTTCCAAAATAAAAAGTTGAGAGCGTGCGACCCCTGCTGCCCTCCTGCGCGGAACATTGTTGTTCAGACGGCAGTACGAGGGCTTAGGGACTCATTTTGACCGGTGCAGTTGAGAAGGATTTTGGTACAATTTCAAGAGGTCAAATTGAAAACTTTGAATTTTTGTTGAATTTCCATCTTACTATAGCAGAAAGTTCAAGGTTATCTTTCAACGCAGAGAAACTGGCTGTAGTGTTCACAAATAAATTGAACGTTCATCCAATGTACTCCAGGGAAATTGGATGCCTGTTATTTCCTTCATAACCAAATGACCTTGAAGGCGGAATGTTAGTGTTGCGAGCATTCCATTCAATGAGTCCACTCGATGAATGGGGAGAGGTTCATCTTCGATTGTGGATTTGATTTCTTCCCTTGATGGGAAGTAGAAAGGGAGATTGAAGGAATCCACCTTTTCCCTGTTTAAAGGTGGCATCGGTGGCATCGGTCACGACAAATATCGGACAAGTTATTGTCTGTGTCCGTTTGAAATTTTGTCGGACAAAACTTATCCGATTGAATTAATGTCTAACTTGTCCGTCGGGCCTGGACAACGTCTCTACATCTAAAATTATACTCTAACCCTAACTCTATTTATCAATATAATCAGTCGCCGCCGCTGCCGTCGCCACCACCACCCTCCCCCGCAGACCTCTTCGCCGCCCTCCCCCGACCTCCGCCGCCCTCCCCCCAGTCACCGCCCTCCCCCGCCCTCCCCGCCCTCCTCCAGCCCTCCCCCAACCTCCGCCGCCCTCCCCAGCCCTCCTCCCGCCCTCCCCCAAGTGCCGACGCTGTCGCCGTCGCCGTTGCCGTCGCCGGCTCCCCGGCTCGGTACCGCCGGCTGCTTCTTGGGGTGGAAGATGTCCCAGCAGAGGTTGGACATGCGGCCGCCGGAGAGGGAGGAGCGGGAGTTGGCCGTCGAGCGAGAGGAGGGAGTGCTCAAGGAGAGAGTGCAATCGACGCTGGAGGGGCTTCCGAAGGGGCCATCTCCGACGTCACCGCCGCCACCTCCAAATAGGAGGCAGAGAGAGCTCCTTGGCGCGTGGAAGAGGCCGCATGGGCAATGGCCGACAACTTGGCTCCGATGGGAGCTGCACCTGCTACTGCTGCACCTTTGCATCATTCTGATCTCCTATTCATACAATACAACCTTCCTTCCTAAATAGACCAAACCCAGGACGATATGAATCAATTGATGGATTGGATATCTAGAAACACAGCTAGAAGAAATTGGAATTGCACCGGTGCCCAGCTTTAGAAAAGAACGAGAAATGGATGAGAAGTGTAGTTTGGATCAACATGGAGAGGAATGAGTTGGAGGAAGGAAGGAGTTGAGCATATAAGTAGGTGAGGGAACGAATTGGTCATGGAACTGCATACTTAGCTAAAAAAAGCTAATAAAGAAATGAATCTAGGGAGCGAAGACCGGGGCTGTACGAGGGCCGGATCACATTTGTTTGTTCGTATACGTCGCAATTAAATTAAACTAGCAATCAAATGGGGAGGGGATAAATATTAAATACAAATAGATATTTTTTTTGAGAGATGGATTATATAAATTTTTTACTAAATATAAATGAGTAAAGTGGAGGTCGAAAAGATAAGAAAAAATTGATTGTTAAAGAAGTAGAATTTATAGATGGTTTATTATAAAAAAAGAGGAAAATGACATCTGATGTATGTGCCCATTTTGATAGAAAATATAAAAAAATTGAACATCTATTATTTGTCATTAATGTGAAAAAAAATTTGAGGGAGTAGGAAATTATAGAGCTGTTTATTTATGGAGGCACATGTTGAAGGGAAATGTCATAATTTCAAAATAAAGAGGATAAAAAATATAAGTGGTGATATTGGGCAACAAATTTTCAAGATGAGAGTGAAAAAAGATGGAGAAAATAAAATAAAAGTTTGAAAATTTGATTAAGGAAGAAGAAGATTATAGTTGGCCGAAACAATTATCTTACATGAGTATTCACTTTCAATTGTGAAATATGAAGGATTTAGAAAGTAGGTTAGTAACTTGCAGCTATAATTTGTGATGGTTTTAGGAGAATAATTACAAGAGATTGTCTTTGAATTTATAAAATTAGCATTAAAAATATTAATGTATTATTTTATTAATATAAAATATCGGACATTCGGTCGGTCATTCGGTCGGACAAAAAAATGTCCATGTTTAATTTGTTTTAATTCGGTCAAATTCGGTCGGTCATATTTGGTCGGACATGCTTCGGACGTCGGTCGAACACAGACATTCGGATGTCCATGCCCACCCCTATCCCTGTCTATAGTTTCCTGGGGAGATGGTACTAGCTAATCTAAACCTTACGCCCAGAAGGGAGTTAGCATGGATAAAAAGAACGAAATTTTCTGAAAGAATCGACTATCGTTGAAGCCCCTTAGGATGCTAAAAAAGTCACTTGCATAATGAATTACGAATTGTTATCATTGTTTACAACGGGTAATAGTAGGGGAAATACTGTTCTAAGCTGTTTTTGCATCATTATTTTTGGGAAAGGATTTTCCTGTTTTGCTCATACAACGGTGAATTGTAGATGCTTTCGCGTTGAATATTCTTGATGGCAGAGGAAGTCAGGTTATGTGTTTTAAGTGTGTGTATATATATATATATTCAAATGAATGAGCTTAATCAGATACATTTTATTTTGCATATATATATATATATATATGTTTTTATCTGGTTGCGTCATGCACTAGTGGTTGAAAACTCTGACCTGTACGTTAGTTGCTTCTTATGTTTAACTACAGAATTCCTTGTGTTCACTTCGCATCTTTCCAATTTGAAATTTATGTTCCTTTGCGAACTTTTTTTCTTTTATCATTGATTGAAAAATGGTATATAACTTTAATTTTGACGATAACAAAAATCCGTTCTGATAGAATTTGACTCGAGAGAAATTGGAGCTACTTTAGGTCCTGTCCCAAAGCCACCAGCACCACGGCCAAAGCTTTGGTCTCCCACCAAATCCCTAACAAAATAGTTTGAAGGAAATCAGTTCACAAGGAATAGCCTTTAAAGAGGGTGTCACTCAGCAAGAGAAGATTAGGCATAAAGTGCACCAACTTTTACCCGATAATTAAATATAAATCAGTACTTAAATAAATAGCTAAGTACTAGTACTAAAATAGAAATGTAACCCAAGAGAAAAAAAATCAAAACTTGCTCATGAAATGTGTACATCATTGAATACACAGTAGCAATTAGGCATAAGAATGTACAAACTTTTCAACAAGAAGAAAAAGCAGCTCATTTGAAAGTTAACAACATTAACATAATATAAAAAATAATAAAATAATAAAATAATAAAGTTAAGATGATAAATATTCAGATAATAAAATAATAATTTTTTAAAATGACATAAAGTTTGATTCAGCTCTAATTTGATCTGGCTTGTGTTTGGTTTCTCCAAAGGGCTTTTTATGGACCATGCAAGTGCCCCATTTTATAACAACCCATCCTTCTTCACAAATAATTAATTTAAAGGACAGATCATTTGTTAATTAAAATATAAATAACTAAATAAAATTAGTATGAATTGTGTACTTAGAAAATAATATAACCGAAGCTTGTCAACAACCATATAATATACTAATAATAAGTCAATTACAATATAAAAATATATTCAAATACCATGTGCTAGATCAACTTACTAAAAGACTTCACATCTAATTGCCTTCATTACATAAAAATAATATAATGTCATTACTGTAGTAATAAAGATAAATCTACTCCTAATTATTCATCCATTTGTTCTCCAAATCTTTATCTTCTAACCTATTAATAATAATATATATATATATATATTATATATATATAACTTTGTCTGCTCAATACTAGGTAAGTAGAACTAAGTCATCAACTAATATAAGTAGTAAATAATATTAGGAAAATGTGAATAAATTGAATAATCATCGACAAGAAAAACAATAGCATACGAGTTCACATTTCCATCATGTACATATATACATAATATTTAACATAAATCAAAGATATAAACAAGTATAAGTATGATTAAATTAATATTTATAATCAATTAATTATTAGATCAATTAACCTCTTAATTAATCTACTTTTAGCTTAAATTAGTGTAGCAGTAACATCGAAATTTGGCTTACCTGTGAACTGTACATGAAATATTATCAGAGACCAAACCATTCACTAATCTATTTAATTTGTTAAGCCGACCCAGATCTAAACTCGATTTCTCAAGATGATGATGCAAGCATTCAATGCATGGATGAGATGTTTAAGCTCTATTGTAGTTTTGGATGAATGCTATGATAAGCAGTTCACATTCAAAACAAAGCAAACTTGTTAAAATATTAAAAAGTAACGATTTTTAAAAATAAAACGGATAGAGTCTCCCTTAAAAGTGCAATAGGGACCACCCATTCGATAGCAAAATATATATATACGTAACAATAAAATATAGAACGTCTCCAAAACATGTTTTCCTTACAACATTCACATTATAATCATTTTTATTCTTCTAAGCTGAATCTAGACTCCATTGCTCAGCGTATTCAGCTCTATTCACAATTATAGTCACATGCAAATCATTTCATTAAAGTCACACATCACTTCCTGCAATAAAACATCATAATATTTAATTCACACCATTCACAGCAGTTCATCACATCACATTCTCACTCATTTTAGGCAAGTACATGTGTGCATGGAGCATCACTACTCCTCTGCAGTCCTAATAGCGCTCAGTCAATTTGGTTCTCACCTATACATATAATACAAAAACTTCACTAACGAGTGTTACTGGTCCATAAATAATTAATAATCAAACTAGCACAAGAGAGCTGACTCTCCTATTAAATGAAATCATTCATATACTTCTAAATTAGCAACTCTCATAAGGGCACTAATTAGGAGCCGCTAGCTTTGGCTCAACAGGACTCGTCAGTTGCCTCAACAAAATTTTAAACTATCCCTTGCGCAAGAAAATCAATCATCCTAAAGCCTTCTACATCACATTCCCCATATCACTCCTAGACCTGAGCATAGAGGCCAAGTACTCTTAGGTAGGTGCCTTCATTAACCTTTGAACCTACAAGTTTAAACATGCGTTACATTGTAGTACCCGTAATCTTCCACACTTGTCTGGGTTTGAGGAACTCAAAAGTGGAGTTTTCAGGATCCCTTAGGAATGGAACGCCCTGCTCACCAATCCAGAGTCTACTTTGACTAGAACGTGACCCCTTGCGACACGTGCGAGTTGATTTTCCCTTGTTTCCCATGTCACTGGAAAACTTTAAAAAACTATATATACATAGGGCTGGGTAGGGATTTTAATATTGTAGGCTCGAAGGCATCATGATCTAGATGTAAGTTTTCTAAAACAAACTCAAGGGATCTCATCCTCGAGGGTTGTTAATCCAGAAATTTGTATGATTAAATGGCCCATGTGAAGTGGGATACGATAAATCCACCACTTGACATGTCTGCTTACTTGTTAAAATAAATCACTAGAGTGAGAAAGTCAAACCAAAAAGTGAGTCCTAAACGAAACTGGTAGAAGCTCTAATCATGTCCATGCGTTGAGGTAGCAAGTTCCTACTTCGTACATACATATCAAAACTAAAACTAACAGCTGCTATGAAGCATTCACACATCCTAACTAGAATACTCAATCAAAGCACTCACATCAATCCACATGATGATTTTCTAGGCTATGTTGAAGTTAATTAACAATTCATACTTAGTTTACCTAATCAATTCATTAGCATTTATTTTATATCATTTAAATCATACAAATTCATTTTATCTACAATCAAAATATTTTATCACACCAATCAATCAAATCCTAGCACGTTGTGCTAATAATTATCAATTTTTAAATAATTAAGTCAGAGTTAATTATACTCGCATCATCGGCAATCAGCGACAACTAAGGTTTATTGTGCACTTCAAGGACTTAAATTCGGCACCCAGCAGCGTTTGAAGTTCGATCAAGATCGGCTGGATGAATTTGGCAAAAATCCTGCAATTTCTGGAGAATTTGTGTAAATCCAATTTTTCGACAGTTTCCAGCTGTTTATGGAGGTTTTTCAGCGTCTTTCCGACAATTTTTTAGTGAATTTTTCGGCGAGGTGGTCGGAACTGTACATCGACACCGGTTCGGTGAGCTCCATGCAACCACAGTGGTTGTGAGGGTGATGGCGGTGGTGATGATTGCTGATGGCGCCGTGAGTCGACCATGGTTGGACGACTTGTCTGATCGGCCCTTGGCCGGCCTCAACAGTGGTGCTCAGTGTGGGAGAAAGTCCTTGGGGTTGAAGGTGACAGCGACGGCTGCACGACAGCAGTGAAGCGGCACGGCCGAAGGCAGAATGACATAACTTTGGGTGGCGGTGTGGAGGGACTGACTTGGCGAGCTTCGGTGGCTTCGTCATTGTCGATTGGCGGCGGTGTGGCAACTGAAGGTGGTGGCAGCAGCGAGCTTCGGGGCAGCAATCGGGGAGAGAAGGGAAGTGTGTGGATGAGGGTTTTGGGTGGCAATCTTGTGAATAAAAGTTGATTCAACTCTGTCTTGTGTTAAAAATAATAACTAACTCCTAATAAATTTTAGAAAAAATGTGAAAAAAATACCATATTATATATTACACTTCACAACATCAGAATGACATGTTCTATAACTAATAATCTACCCAAACTGCTATATAGCATATCCTAATGCATTATTTGTCCTAAAAACAACTATACGATCAAATATAAAAAAACTACATACTGTCATATATTTTGATAACTCATTTCTCATCATTTTTCTAATGTTATCATCATATACTCGGGTACACTTGACCCTTATTCCTCATAACACACAGTTGACTTCGACTCAACATGCGGGTTATGAAACTAACTCGACTTGAATCGACAGCTGAACCAACTGGTTTGTTACTATAAAACTCAGACTTGAGTCACGAGTTTTACAACCTTCCCTCCTTAGAAAAATTTTGTCTTCAAAATTTTACCCAAGGAGGTTTCAAACTCATGCATAATATGAAAGAACGAAGTCTCAGCTAGAGTACCTAGTCGTGAAGCTGGTTGCTCGAATATCTTAGGGTATCTCTTCTTCATCTCATCTTCACGTTCCCATGTAGATTCTTCAACTCGTTGTCGAGTCCATTGCACTCATACTAGTGGAACTTCTTTTCTCCGGAGAACCTTCACTTGGCGATCCTCAATCGTCTAGATATGTTAGGTCTGGTTGCAGTTCTATCTCACTAAAACTAATGGCATGAGAGTTGTCCGGATGACACACATTTAGCAATGACACATGGAAGACATCATGCATAGCTGATAGATGAGGCAGCAATGCTAGCCTGTAAGCCACTAGTCCAAGGCGCTCTATCATGTAAAGCCCCGAAAAAAAATAATTAGGTTATTTTATTTAGGATTTTATAAATCTTAAACAAACCATAAATAATATTTAATTTAATAAATTCTTAAGAATCAATATAATTTATAACCCATTCGCATTCACTTAATAGTAAGTTTTTGACTTTTCATTATCACACAAATGATATAGTTATGAATGATTTCGTTCTTTTCTATAAAATTTAATGTAATGATTTATTAAATTCCACACATATTAATAAAATTTAATATAATGACTTCTTCAATTCCACACATATTCTTCTATATAAAGGAGAGTTCTATTGTTAAATGAAACTTCCTTTGGATAGCTTATGAGCACGTTTGGCTTTAGAGAAATTACATCCATATTAGGATCATGTGTTGTAGTTGTGGATGCCTAATCACAATTCCAGGTTTGTATAATTACTTGAAATATTATATATTTCGATTTGGGAGTCTTGGTCGGCTTGAGTCCACATTCGATCACCATGCGCCGAGCGCAACCAGGGTCAAAGAATTGGCTCAGTCCGACACAAGGTAGCACCCTTAAAAAAATTACTATGTGGGAGTCTTGGTCGACTTGAGTTCATATTTGACCACCATGTGCCGAGTGCAACTGGGGTCAATGAATTGACTTAGTCCGACAGAGGGCAGCACCCCCTAAAAGATTAAATACCTGCCCCCATGCCAAAAGGGGTGACAGGGCGCAGTGGTGCAAGATGGCTCATTATGCACTTGTGATACCGAGAGGATGAGTCAATGGCAAATATCGATAACTACAGGCCGAGGGCCACGTAGTGTGTGTGCGCATACATGGGATTGTAGTTGGATGGGCGGCCACCCTCCCAGCATATTAAGAGCTCTGCATAGGCTCATAATCACTAAAAGACGTAATTCAGATGTTGTGGGGAATATATTAATTGTTTCTTGTAATTATACGACATAGTGCTTTTATCACTAACGTGGAGTTGTCTCCCCAGGTATGAGCATGGAAGGATGGGTAGAGTCAGGACAGCTGGAGGACTATATTATTGGACTATTCTTTTCTTGAGGTTGTTTGCGTGGCAGTGGAATTTTGGTTCGGTTCATGAGGCTTAGATTATTCCAAGCATTTGTATATTAAATTTATTGTCATGTATTTATTTAAAATCATTGAAAATCAATAAAAAATTAATTTATGAGACACTTAGTTCCATATAGTAACACTTGGCTCGTGGATCGGAACAGGCGGGTCGTTACAGGTGGTATCAGAGTAACCTGGTTCCGTGTTAGATGGTGGGCTAGATCAGGAAAGTTGGCTAGGCTGCCAATCACGGGCCAGAAAGGTGGTGGGCTGGGGCTAGCAATGGGCTGAACTAGGGACGTTGGCTAGACTGCCGGTCACGAGCCAGAAAGGTCGTGGGATGGGGCTAGCAATGGGCCAACTATAGGCATTTTGGGGACTAAATTTCCTAAGGTGGGTGGATTGTGAGATCCCACAACTTAGTCCCACATCTAATACCTACTAGGAGAAGATATTGTTTATAAGTGGGAATGGACTATAGGTCTTTAACTTGGGTTAACCATTTTAAAGAAATGACTTAGGTTCATTATGTTGCACTTTGAGCCGGGTCATTACATATCACGTCAAATAGTCTAATATATAGTGGACTTAGATTCCTACACGTCCTGAATCTCATGTTTCCCTTAGTCAGAGAGACATTCAAAAGAACGTGATCTCCTAAAAGGAAATGAACCTCACGTTGTGCTGATCTGCATAACTTTTCTATCTGTCCTAAGCCGACTTAATTCTCTTCCTGATCTGCATCACTACCTTCGATGTTTGCTAGATCATTTCTGGCCCAACTACCACTGGGTCACTACCTTGTACCCAACATACTGGGGATTGACATGGTTGTAGTCTCCCACTTCCAGTCTGCAGTATCCAATGGCTGTAGTGTTCCACTTTGAAGAATCATACTTCGAAGTACGAGATACTTTGGAACATCTAGAACAAATAGTGGACCTCTTGGTTTGAACCCATTTGCATCTTTGGCCAATTCCTAGTGTGCTCCTTGTTCCAACCATTGACTCAATTGTTTATCTTTCTCCTGTGCAATCTATTCAAGCACATTCGGCTAAATGGTTAGTCGTGCCATCATTCTGACCAACTGTCTTTGGCTTGTAGCATGCTGAGGCATTAACATTGCTGCCAATCCTGTAGAGCATCAAATTGGCTTCCTACTCAAAGCATCTGCTACCACATTTGCTTTGGCCTTGTGGTACGCTATGTCGATCTCCTAGACTGATAATAGCTCTAACCATCTTTTATGTTTGCTGTTTAAATCTTTTTGCATGAAGATGTATTTTAGACTCTGGTGATTAGTCAAGAGCGAAAGATGTTCCATACAAGTAATGCCTCCATATTTTGAGAGCGAATATGACTGTTGCAAGCTCTAGGTCATGTGTAGGATAGTTACGCTTATGCACTTTGAGCTAACAAGATGCATAGGCTATTATAACCTTATCCTTCTACATCAAAACATAACCTAGACCAACGCCTGAGGTATCTATGTAAACTACGAAATCTTTGTATCCTCCTAGCAATGTGAGGGTAGGCGCCAATGTCAACATTTCCTTCAGTGTCTTGAAACTCTACTCACATTCATCTGTTCATCTGAATCATTCCTCCTTCTTAGTTTGCCGTGTAAGACGGCTATGGAAGAGAAACGCTAAATGATTCATCTTTAGAATCCAGCTAAGCCTAGGAAACTCCAAACCTCTATAGGTGTCTTCGGTTGTTCCCACTGTACTACAATTCTATCTTGGCTGGATATACTAAGATACCTGTTGCTAAGATGATATGGCCGAGAAAGTTCACCTCTGAAAGCCAAAAATTGTACTTTGAAAACTTCCCATATGTTCTGTGCTCTCTCAGCGTTTGCAACACTATCCTTAGGTGTTGCTCATGCTCTTCCTTGGACGAAGAATATACCAGTATGTCATCTACAAAGACAATCACAAATTGGTGCAAATATGGGCTAAACTCTCTGTTCATCAAGTCCATAAATACTGTTGGAGCATTGGTCAATCTAAAAGGCATGACCAAAAACTCCTAGTGGCCATATTTGGTCCTCAATGCAATCTTCGGGATGTCCTCATGCTCTTCCTTGGACGAAGAATATACCAGTATGTCATCTACAAAGACAATCACAAATTGGTGCAAATATGGGCTAAACTCTCTGTTCATCAAGTCCATAAATACTGTTGGAGCATTGGTCAATCTAAAAGGCATGACCAAAAACTCCTAGTGGCCATATTTGGTCCTCAATGCAATCTTCGGGATGTCTTCTACACTAATCTTCAACTAGTAGTATCTTGACCTCAAATCGATCTCTGAGAAGATGACTGCCAAGCTCAACTAGTCGAATAGATCATCAATGCGAGGAATAGGGTATTTTTTTAATAGTTGCATAGTTTAACATTTTGTAATTGATGCATAAATGCATGCTTCCATCATTCTTCCTCACAAATAGCATTGGTGCACCCCATGGAGAGACACTCAGTTTAATGAATCCTTGATCTGATAGTGTTTGTAAATGTTCCTTGAGTTCCTTGAGCTCAAGAGGTGCTATTCTGTACGGAGCTTTAGAGATCAGTGTTGTGCTTGGCATCTGCTCAATGGTGAGATCCACTTCCATGTCTAGTGGCAATCTTGTAATCTCATATGGAAATACATCAATAAATTCTTTGACCACTGGAATCTGTTCAATGTTCAGTCTATCCCCTAAACTACTCTGCTCAGCCAATATTAATGTTGTCATTATTAGTTATTGCCTCGGTCCAGCTATCTCATTGCATTTTGATAGGATATCCATCCTTGTTCTCTATCTCTGCCCTAACCTTGGAAGAAAAAGTTGCGCCTTCCGTGGTGGAAATGCACCATCTTTCTTTGGCAATCTATCATGGCTCCTTGCTTGAATATCCAATTCATTTCAAATATCACATCAAATTCTTGTAGCTTGAACAATATCAAATTAGCTACAAGTTGTTGTTGAATCTCAACAGGGACATTACGCACACATTCCCCCGTAGTTATCACATTACTGGTGGGAGTGGATACTAACAGTGAATGTTCTAACTCTTCTGTCTTACATCCAATTCAACTTGTGTGTGTATGAAATAAATGAGTGCGTGTAGCCAAAATCAAATAGGACTTGTGAAGGTACAAATCCTATGAGAAGCGTACCTATCATGACTATCATGTCCTCTAGTGCCTCTGCCACTGTGGCTGCGTACATCCTTATTGGTTATTGCTATGCTGGGGTAGTAGGTGTTGTTGGTGGTATTGCCTGATTTGGGTCCCTTTGATCTTGAGTTGGTGGTGCTTGCTGCATACCTCTCTGATGTCTAGCCTATCTTGAGTTGGCGGTGTTTACTACCTACCTCTCTGGTTCTTTCTCCTCTACTACTATCTAGCTGGTTGTTGGTCTCTACCTCTCTGGCCTTGACCTTGGCCCTATTGGCCTCTCTGTTGTTGCCGATGCTGGGGAGCTAAAAGTATATGTCTCTATTGAGGCATTGGGAGTATCAACTACTGGTATTGGCCAGTCAGATAGGTTGAGCCTCTATGCCTAGGTGGACAAATGTAGCATGCGTTAGTGCCTACTCTGTACTCTGTGACTCGATGTCCTGGCTGACTACAATTGTAGCATGCGTTCGTGCTTGCTGCACTCACCTCCATGACAATGTTTACAAATCTGATAGAAAGGTGAACCTAGCTATCCATAGCTCTCATGGCAACTAGTGCATTTGTTCGACGTTTCTAATGTGCTCTCTGCTCTGGTTGATACAGCCTTGGATGTTGCTGCCTTTGGTCAAAGTCTCGACGAGGTTGAGTAGCTATAAGTCACTTTGCCTCACCTACAACTCTCACTACATCACCAAAGGTGGCAAACCTCCTATCTAATTAGGCCATCCAGATCTCATGATCAAGAACCTCGTAAAAGCGCTCTATTCTCCTTCTTTTGATTGGAACCAAATCCGGTGCAAACCTTTCAAGGGCTCTGAATCTAGTCTTATACTACACCACTATCATGGGACCCCACTTCAGTGTTTGGAATTTTCGCTCCTTTCATTTCCTAACATCTAGCAAAAAGTATTTCCCATCAAACTCCTCTCTAAACTCTTCTCAGGTGATGCCCTGAGGTTGTCAATGGGCAAATGTAGAATTATGCACTGAATCCCAGTATATTCTAGCTTCATCTTGGAATGCCCTTGTGATGATGCATACCTTGTGCTCCATTGTGCATGCCATACTACCAAAACACCCCTATGGCTCATGATATCCACAGGAATGCCTCTAATGCAACCAACATCCCAATGAATGGTCATCCACCATTTTTCACAAACTTTTTATATTGCCATAGTTCCAAATTTCTTGCTTCTGCTCATCTGTTAAACCCTTCTCCTAGCTCATATTGTGGAAACTGTAGTCCTATATGTGCTAGTACACTGTCAGCTTTTGCAGCTCCACTTCCACTTGCAGACTGCCTGCTACCTACTACTGTGGGTCCACTAACATCTAGACCCATTCTTGTTTGAAATGGGGCAAATAGAAGAGTCGTTGTTGGAGTAGTCCTCTGTTGCAGCAGTGGAGGAGGAGGCGGCGACAGAAGGCATATAGGAACTGCTGGCTCTCCTTGTGCCTCATCATCCAGTATTGGTCTCTTCTTTGTCGTGGCCATTGAGAGGGCTATTTGTTTGAACTCTCTCTTGAAGTCCTCTTGGTTCTACTAGATCTGTATCTGAGCATTAGCCAATCTAGCAATCGCTACATCTCTCTTGTTAACTCCTGCTACTGTGGTGACTATTATGGTGACAACGCTCACTATGTTGACTAACTAAGACAGGCACATTGGCCTCTCCTAGTGGCCTCTCGGTCGACTAGATGATGTGTCATTATGACCATGGCTGGGACTGTCCTATCTGGGCAATGCAAGGGATGGGCCCTAATCTATGTCCTACGAGTCTGTCTCATTGTTCTGATTTTAATCACTATTCTAACCTGAACGCACTGTCTAGTAAGAAATTCTGCAAAGAAAAATAATAAGACAAAAATATACCTGTCGGCACAACTCAAGTAGCTTTTGTGCACATGTAATCTGTAATATACCTACTGTCACAGACTCGATTCAAGGTAGAATTTTTTGCCTACTTATCAGAGTTTGTGCGGCGTATTCTGTGCCCTGGGAACACAAGCCTTCCACAAGTCACTCCCCTCTCGACAATTCCATCGAGAGATGGAAACCAATCTGTTGTCAATATCGCAACACACCAACAAGCCCGACACAGCACACCCTGTTGACTGCCTAGACAGCAGTGCCTCGTACCCCGATCACCAAACAACACACCACAATGCTACAGGCTCACCAAGTCCTATCACTCAACATCCCAACACACCGGCTACCCTCTACCGGCACAAGTACCGCTACCCGTTCACGGTAGAGCCCCAATCCCGAAATCCTTGGATTGGTGCCCAATGCCAAATATTGACACTGACAACCACTCAATTACAGGAGCTCCATCCCAACCTTTATTTAAATCATAAACAAAGGACACAAGTAATCCCACCCAGACTACTTGTCGGCTGTGGACATGCAAAACCCACGCCGAATCTCACAACCTCACTTGAGAGACTGTGAGAACACCCTCAATCGGTCCTCACCCTCAACCCTCCAGTCATCCCCTTTGGATCAACTGGTTACATGCAAATTCCTCAACTAGTATATGCAAGGGGTTGATAAGAACGTAAATTCTATAATACATCGATCCCGGTCAACTTGACAACTCCAGTAGTCCGCACGTGAAGACCAATCCTACTCCAAGAATCGACACATCCCTTCAGCGTCTGTAACGACCCAACCCAAAGTACAACATAATGAGCTAAGTCATTTCTTTAAAATTGGTACCCCGGAAGTTAAAGATCTATAGTCCATTCCTACTTATAAACAGGATCTTCTCCCAGTAGGTATTAGATGTGGGACTAAGTTGAGGGATCTCACAATCCACCCACCTTAGGAAATTTCGTCCCCGAAATGCCTATTCTTGGCCCGTTGCTAGGCCCAGCACACGTCCTTTCTGGCCCGTAACCGGCAGCATAGCTAACGTTTCTAGTCTTAACCCATTGCTATCCCTAGCCTATGACCTTTTTTGGCCCGTGACCGGTAGCCTAGCCAACGTCCCTAGTCCATCATACCATCTAACATGGAACCAGGTCGGCTCTGATACTATTTGTAACGACCCAGCCCAAAGTACAACGTAATGGGCTAAGTCATTTCTTTAAAATTGGTACCCTGGAAGTTAAAGATTTATAGTCCATTCCTACTTATAAACAGGATTTTCTCCTAGTAGGTATTAGATGTGGGACTAAGTTGAGGGATCTCACAACGTCTCCCTACCTTGATCTCGGTATGCTTCTCTCCACGGAAACCTCAACACAACTCTTTCCAGCAGTTCTCTCCTTTACCAGACGTTCTTCCTTTTTTTCCTCCTCCTCCTTTCCATACAAGAGGCTGTCCCTTATATAGAAAACCCTAACTCGTGTTCACCAACTCCGGATAAACCCAAATCTTCCCCGTAATCTTTATCTCCAAAAAGATCACCTAAGATTCACCACTTCCTTATCCATAACCTGATCACGTCCAGGATATTCCCCATGGCTTAGGCTTATCTCCAACCTAAGTTTGTTGCAACATTGCTCGTGCCTGGAATATCAAGATATCCAGATCCTCTCTAGATATGCTCTTGCCCTTCTGTCTATGAAGCTTCCTCCAAACCATCGGCTGCACTGCTAGTTCAACCATCTCGCCTACTCGCTCAACCCTAGCAAACACTCGGCCACAAGATCAACCTTTTCGACACTTCCAATAGTTTCCGGCTCTAAGACCGTCATCCATCTACCGCCGCAAACTCCAGCATCCAGTGCCGCCCCACACGTTGACACCCAGTGCCGTCCCACACGTTGACACCAGATCACCGCTGGACATCGCTACCTCCAAGAACCAAATACTGCACCAAACACCGGTAACTGCATACCGCTACAAGCCTTCACTGTGCGCTCCAACATGCCACTATTTTGATTGGCACGCACCTGCACGCTCGCTCGCGCTCACACACCAGCGATCACGCGCCAGTGCCCATGCTGTTTGCCTGTGCCGCAACCAAGTACCGTTATTTTGCTCGGTATTGCCCGGCACGCTGCTCGGCAATTTGGTGCAGCTTGGTACGCTACTTGGTAGCCTGATCGGTATTCTGCTCGGTACGCTTGGTTGCACCCAACCTTGCTCCGCCGACATAAACAACGACCTGCTTGTGACGTCTAGCCCTGGTGCTCGATCACCAGCACCCAACTAGCACTCCATATCACGAGCTAGCACCATCTTGAGGTTTCTTGAACTCGACCACAGCCACATGCCTGGTACATCATATACCGCTACATGTGCCGATACTTGCTGTCTCCCAACACTTGGCTCGACAGCTACGTGCACCATGGTCTGACTACCTACAACTATAACACGGTTAGTGTATGGTAAGTTGTTTCACCACCTGGATAGCACCGGCTATCCTTGTTTAGATGCTGGATGACTAGGAACAACTGCAAAACCCTAGCTCCCAGCACATCCTAGACTCAAGGCTGTAACAGCTCTCCCCCACCAATGAGACCCGATGTCCTCATCGGAGGGTTGAGTCCTCCCTCGCGCTCCTGGATTCTGCTCCCACAATGCCACACGCCACTTCCCAGCTCATAGCCAGTTTCTTCACTCGACTCCCCCTTCCACTTTTTCCGATACTCTGTTCGCTTATCAATAGCATTACAGCCCACCTGCCTATGCGCCAAGATTTCCTCCATCACACTCTCACACTGCTGCCGGTCAGCGGATGGAGCTTCCCTCGAACGAGCTCTTCCCGGACTGATCAAATCCGCAGGGAATTGATGCCCAAAACTAACCCGGAAATTAAGATGAAGTCTGTACTTCTCCATCTCGAAAATCCCTATGTACCTCCACACCCATCGATGCCCTTGTGTACGTCGGATCTTCCATCAAATCTGTGGCATGCGCTTCAGCTTCGATAACTCGGCTAGTGAATCAGCCACACTATCGTACAGCACTTACCTCACCCCAGCAAATTCTGATGTAGCTGAACACTCCTCTCCATGTCCTTGTGGAGCAACCGCTCATGGTGTAAGAGGTCGAAAGCCCCTAGCTGAACATTGATGCAAACCAATGCTGGACTGCACCGCACCTAGAAGTTTCAACTGGCTCATTTTGCCTGTTGAGATGACATCCCTCACATACTCCTCCCTGAGTAACACATTCACTCTCTCAGTCTGCTCCTCAGGCTAAGAATGATCAGCTGTAGACTCCACAACAACCAATCTCACTGCTGTTCCCTTCTCCTCTAGGAACACAGACCGCATGTCTCATAAGACCAACTCCCATGGCCTTCTTGGTGTAGATCGAAGTTGCTGCGTCTCCTCTTCAGATCTTCCAGCCACCATGTCCTGTGGATACTCCAATCTGGACTTCACAAAAGCTCCCTTACTAGTCTTCTTCGTTGACCGATAATACACTCACATGCTAAGTATATGCATCTGGTTTTGACCACAATGCTTTGCCCATTGGGTAATCTGAGACTTATTCTCCTCGAGACTTTGTCATGATCTACCGGTAGGAAGGTTTAGCCAACACCTACCTGCATAAATCACTCCATCATCTAGCCAACACCCTTGAACCAACCTCCGACTGATTCCGTCAACCCTCAGCTTGTCCACTGGATCCGTCATCACTAGTCTTTCCTGGGTCCCGGATAAGACCTTAGCTACCTCGCCTCCCATGACAAGGAACTGCAATTCATACAAGCCTTCTCTTGGTTGGTTGAGATCCGGCAATCCCAACATTGGTTCCAATGATATAGCTTTTGATTGTGCAAAAGCTAATTGGCATGGCACCGACCACGGCCCTGACAGTTCTCACAGCATAATAGTCGCTGGTGACTCCACACAGTTGAACCCGTGTGTGAGCTCCTTACTGGCCTCCCATAAGCAGTTCTCCTGTGCACCATTGTCAGTTTCAGCCACTCGGCAATAGACTGAACCTTCGATTCCTCTCGCACCTGGCCATCATCATGCCTTAGGACACTCCACATCCGTCGGCTGAATTCACACCCCGGCTGATGTCTCCTGAATTGATTCACAACCTGCCTCGATTGACCCCGGTGATCCCTCGTGGACTCACTTGGCATTCCCTCCGTCTGCATCCGGACAAACCAACACCTCGAGTTCAGGTCCCTCTTGGCATTGCTACTTGCCTATTCGAGTCTATTACATAAATCAGCAACACCAGGAACAAGGTATTGGTTCATGACCTCATTCGATCCCGCCTGGATTAGAATAGGTACTTCCGTTGATGGCTGAACCTTCCCCATATCCAGCAACTCCTCTGTCTGGATATTCAGTCCTATGAATTCACATGGTTGCATACATTTTAATGCTACCGTTGGTGCACAGTCCGGCGGCACCATTATGGTCTGGTGTACAACTACTATCTCGAGAGTTGACGAGTTCCCGCACTCGCCTGACATTACGCTGGACTGCACCTCCAGCAACCTCATTACCGGCACCAACACCATTTGGTCTGGCTGGATCAACATCTCAGCAACACCTGTCAAGGTATGTTGCCTGTTTCCCTGAACAAGCTGCATAGCCGCCAGCTTTTTACCCTGGACAGCAGCATCCTTGACTCCGGCAGGCTTCTCCTGGCCACGAATAAAACAGGTATCTGCTACACTCATGATCAGCACGCCTCCTAACTGTGGGAACACTCCCATACCAGCAGTCTGCATGAATGCATTCCTGATGATCAAGTCAAAATCGTCAATCTCAATCATCATCAGGTCAATGCGATCTTCATACAATCCCAGACGAATTCACACATTCCTAGCAATGCCATCTACCTCCTAGTCAACCCTAGCTCCAATGCCATCCCCTTGGAGACTAGACTATGTGACACACCTATGTCTATCAGGGCTGATATCCGCCTCCCATTCACTACACCTGGAACTTGTATCAGGTCGGCTTCTCCATGAACCGAATCTCCAGCTCTCAGTGCCTTGAGCAGTTGAAGGGTAGCTGTTCGGGCAATGGGCATCTCGGCCCCTTGCTCCTGGTCCTCAGCTGCCACCATAGCGCTCACCTTGACCTTCGTTGGGCAGTCCCTAGCCCTATGAGGTCCCCAACACACAAAGCATCCAGACTTGTTAACATCGGCAACCCGATTGTTGTTTCTTGCATTGAAGGTATACCCCTTCTTTTTCTGCTTAGGCCCTTGGAAAAGCTTTTCCTTGCCATCCCAGTTACTGACCTTGGTACTCTGCAATTTCCTGCTCTCGCCATCATCACGTGAACCACCAGCAAGCTTCAAATCTACCAAAGCACCAGCTGCCACCAAAGCTATAGGCAAATCTAGTACTTTCTGCTGCTTCAACTCTATCTGCGCCCATGGCTGTAGACTAGTGACAAAGTTAAACAACTTGTCATCCTCTGACATATTTTTGATGTCGAGGAGGCACGAGCTGAACTCTTTGACGTAATCTCTTACCATTCCAGTTTGTCTCAATTTCTTGAGTCGGTCTCTTGCCTCCCATATAGTGTTGGTCGGCAAGAACTAATACCGAAGTTCCCGCTTCAGAGAATCCAGTTTTCATATGGGGTTGACCAGCAATTTCATCTTCTTCGATGCAAGTCCTGAACCATAATTTGGCATCCCCCGTCAAGTACATGTTGGCCATCGAAACTTGTCTGTCTTTAGGTATGTTTGCAGCAATGAAATACTCCTAAATGTCCCATACGAAGTTTTCCAAATCCTTGGCTGATCTGTTCCCTGAAAACTTCTGCAGCTCTGGCACTTTAAGCCTTCCCGGAACTAAGTTTTCGTTGGCTGCACGGTCAACACCACCGTGTTGAGGTTGCGCTGTGACTACCTGCTTCAGCAAACTTGCGTCGGAATGCAGAACTTCAATTGCAACCCGGAGATCCTCCAGCATCCCTGCCGTTTCCTGCACATGGCTGGGCTCGGGCCTATCGCCAACCCGAGTATTCAAGTTCAAGATCCCTTCGTCAAGGACTGTAGTCTATGGAAGACAGTTTGTCCATCTTCATTATTGGTAGGACCATCCACCAACACTTCCAGCCGTGTAAGCCTCTCCCTGAGAGTCTCATTTCGTGTGTCCATGTTCTGGAAAATTAGATTTGTCGGTAGAAAATGTGGAGACTGTGTTGTAGTATGCGGCTTTACTCGAACTTAGAACACATCTCTAATACCTTCTGTCACAGACTCGATTCTAGGTAGAATTTTTCACCTACTTATCAGCGTTTGTGCGGCATATTCCACCCCTAGGAACACCAGCCTTCCACAAGTCACTCCCCTCTCGACAATTCCATCGAGAGTCGAAAACCAATCCTGTTGTCAATACCGCAACGCACCACCATAGCGGATACCTCCTCCGCATTGTTTTGGAGTATAGCAGAATCGCTCCACCATATATTAAAATAAACATAATGAAATAGTGGAATGTACTTGTCTTATTTTATCTATTATACTACTTAGTGTTGTAATCAATAACGCGGAATTGCCTCCGCAGGTATGCAGATATGAGATTAGGTGATTGATATCCAGAGTATGGAGCAAAATAAATATGAGGACTCCTTTTTTTTATTTAATTGAGAAATAAGTGTGGCTGCTGGGAAACGGTCCGAGACTGTGGGATCTTTATATATGTTTTTGTTAAATAAAAAATGTTAGTCATATTTACTTAATTGTGAGTAACACCTGGCCAGCTAGGCCCACAATATCGTGAAAAATGGCGGGTCGTTACACGTTCATAGTATAGCCTCAATCCCGGAATCCTTGGATTGACGCCCAATGCCAAATACCGATGCTGACAGCCACTCAATTACAGGAACTCCATCCCAACCTTTATTTAAATCATAAACAAAGGACACAAGTAATCCCACCCAGACTACTTGTCGGCTGTGGACATGCAAACCCCACGCCGAATCTCTCAACCTCACTCGAGAGACCGTGAGAACACCCTCAATCGGTCCTCACCATCAACCCTCCAGTCGTTCCCCTTGGATCAATTGGTTACATGAAAATTCCTCAACTAGTATATGCAAGGGGTTGATAAGAATGTAAATTGTGTAATACCTCAGATCCTGATCGACCTGACTACTCCAGTAGTCGCCCACGTGAGGACCAATCCTACTCCAAGGATCGACGCAGCCCTTCAGCGTCTCCCTACCTTGATCTCGATATGCTTCTCTCGACGGAAAACCTCAATACAACCCTTTCCAATAGTTCTCTCCTCTACCAGACGTTCTTCCTTTTTTTCCTCCTCCTCCTTTCCATACAAGAGGCTGTCCCTTATATAGAAAACCCTAACTCATGTTCACCAACTCCGGATAAACCCAAATCTTCCCCGTAATCTTTATCTCCAAAAGATCACCTAAGATTCACCACTTCCTTATCCATAACCTGACCACGTCCAGGATATTCCCCATGGCTTAGGCTTATCTCCAACCTAAGTTTGTTGCAACATTGCTCGTGCCTGGAATATCAAGATATCAAGATCCTCTCTACATATGCACCTGCCCTCTTTCTATGAAGCTTCCTCCAAACCATCGGCGCACCGCTAGTTCAACCATCTCGCCTACTGGCTCAACCCTAGCTGTAAAGACCCGGAAAAAAAAATTTTCATTAGCTGGTTAAGTATGAATTACCCGGTTAAATTGAAAAGTAATTTCTAATCGGACGATTCTAGTTGAATCAGTCGAGTCGAACACATTAATTATCCATTTAACCATTTAAGTGAACCATACCATTTAAGAGGTTGAGTGAAAAGGTTAAGTGAACCGTGTTAATTACCCAATTACCCGGTTAAAGGAATTATGGTGAAAGGGTGCTTCCACAAACCCTAGCCGTCATTTATTCTTTATAAAAGGAGAAGGGGTCGTTGAACCTAGGAAATACCAATGGATGATGGGGTGTGAGAATTTAATGAAGGGGTCGTTGAACCTAGGAAATACCAATGGATGATGGGGTATGAGAATTTAATGGAGGGAATGGTTGAAGTGTATATATATGCAGGAGGAGGGAGTATTTCATCCCTCATCTCCGTCCCAGGCGACCTCCCCATTACTGTGTGAGTATTTCATCCCTCATCTCCGTCCCAGGCGACCTCCCCATTACTGTATTAGGGTTCACGGGTCACAGTCAGACGTAATCACAAATCAGGTACGTATAATAGGTAGAACATCGTATTTTCCTTGTTGGTAGCCTAGGTCGGCCTGAGCCCAGATTCGACTACCATGCACCGAGTGCAACCGGGGTCAATGAATTGACTCAGTCCGACACTGGGTCGTGTTATGTGCGTGAATTTTGTAATGCATCGACATTGTTTTGGAGTAGTGATAGCCACCCCATAAAAAGGCTACGGCCGGGGTGAGTGAGGCACAACGATTCCTCCATCGCACTGGAGTGCAGTGATAGCCGCCCCATAAAAAGGCTACGGCCGAGGTGTGTGAGGCACTGGCACTGGAGTGCAGTGATAGCCGCCCCATAAAAAGGCTACGGCCGGGGTGTGTGAGGCACTGGCACTAGAATTGGTAGTGAGAGCTTCCCCACAAACGGGGCATAGCAATCACCTGAGTGCAGTGATAGCCACCCCACAAAAAGGCTACGGCCGGGGTGTGCAAGGCATTGGCACTGGAGTGCAGTGATAGCCTCCCCATAAAAAGGCTACGGCCGGGGTGTGCGAGGCACTGGCACTAGAATTGGTAGTGAGAGCTTCCCCACAAACGGGGCATAGCAATCACCCGAGTGCAGTGATAGCTACCCCACAAAAAGGCTACGGCCGGGGTGTGCGAGGCACTGGCACTGGAGACGGTAGTGGTAGCCTCCCCACAAAAAGGCTACGGCCGGGGTGTGCGGATCACAGCGGATACCTCCTCCGCATTGTTTTGGAGTATAGCGGAATCGCTCCACCGCATATTAAAATAAACATAAGGAAATAGTGGAATGTACTTGTTTTGTTTTATCTATTATACTACTTAGTGTTGTAATCACTAACGCGGAATTGCCTCCGCAGGTGTGCAGATACGAGATTAGGTGATTGACATCCAGAGTATGGAGCAAAATAAATATGAGGACTCCTTTTTTTATTTAATTGAGAAATAAGTGTGGCTGCTGGGAAACGGTCCAAGACTGTGGGATCTTTATATATGTTATTATTTATAAAAAATGTTTGACATAATTACTTTACTTTTGAGTAACACCTAGCCAGTTAGGCCCACAATATCGTGAAAAATGGCGGGTCGTTACAGGTGGTATCAGAGCACGGTTTCCCAAAAGCTCACATCTTATGACTCAAGTACCTTGTTGAAGAGTCTAATATTTTATTTTTCTCCAATAGGGTATGTCATTAGGGAATTAGTGGACCTCCCTAATAAACCTAAGTAATCATTGAAAAAAATTAATGAACCATAACGGAATAAATTTTAGATGGCAGGCACCCGAAGGAAGTCGAGCCAAGCTGCGCAGTCGGACACAAACCTTGAGAGTGTGTTAGGCCAAATTTTGACGGCCATACAGGGACTAGCGCAGGCTTCAGAAAATACCAGTTCTGTGGTTCAGAACATGGTGCAGAGGTTACCGGGATTGGTAATGGGGAATGGAGCTCCAAATTCGGCTGCGGGTCCTAGTAACGTCCCAAATGGGGATCAGGGGAGCGCCCAAGAGCGGGTAGGAATAGCTGACCCGGGCGAGCGAGGAGAACTTCCAAACCCGGTGCCACCGGTAGTCCGACAAGTGGTACTGCCAGATGGGGATGACAGTGATCGATACACTGTAGAGAAATTCCGGAAGAACGGAGCTGAGGTATTCATTGGAGGGACTGATCCAATGAAGGCGGAGAGCTGGTTGGACATTACTGAAAAAGCATTTAGAGCTCTCTCTGTGCCTCATCGCCATCAAGTGAGGTTGGCGACATGCATGCTTCAGGAGGAAGCATCCTATTGGTGGAAGTCCATGGAGAAGACTGTGTTCCATCAACGGGAGATTTCGTCCATTCCTTGGGCGGAATTTGTAACAGCTTTCAATGGACAATATTTTCCTGAGTCTGTTGTCCAGAAGAAAGCACTGGAATTTGCCACTCTAACTCAGAAGGATGATTCAGTCCGAGAGTATGCCAAAAATTTCTTGCAATTGGAGAGATTTGCATCTGGGAGTCTGGCAACTGCCCGGGCCAGAGCAGACAAATTTTTCTGAGGGTTAAAGCCAGAATTGAGGAGTAGGGTAGCTACGGCGCCAAGAGGCACTATAACCGAAGTGATTGAAGCAGCCACTACTCATGAGTTGGTGTACGACTATGTCCGTGCACAGAAACAGGGGAAGGCTACTATGCAACATAAGAATGCCAACCAGGGTAGTAGCAAAAACAGGTCTGAAGAACACCAGCAGCAGAACTATCAACGGAATGTCGATGGGAACCGCAAAAGGAAGTTTCAGGAGATTCCGTATCGACTATGTAAAAATTGCAACAAGATGCATTCAGGGTTATGCAGGGAGCCCCGTCGGTGCTACAATTGCGGAAGGACGGGACACTTGCAAAACGAGTGTCGTCAGCCCCTGAAGCAACAACAGGAGCAACCTGAAAAGGAGAAGACACCAGCTCCTAATCGCTACCCAGCACCTGCAAAACCAGTGGACAAGGGAAGGCGAAACTTTTGCAGTCGAAGTCGAGGACGCTGAGAATGAGGACCACACAGTTCGAGGTAAAATTCTGATTCAAAGTGTTAGTGTGGATGTTTTATTTGACTCGGGGTGTACGCATTCGTTCCTATCATCCCGATTAGTTAGGAGTTTAGGACTCCAAACGTCTACATTACCTAAGACTTATAGGGTCACCACCGCAGAGTGAGTTGAGTACACAGGTGTTCTTACCATACCGCATGGCTCTAGCCGGAACTTCAGAGTGGTTATTAAGAGTCAATTAGAAGAGCTGTTGCAGGCAGGCTTCATACGACCAAGTACTTCACCCTGGGGAGCCCCTGTTCTTTTTGTAAAGAAGAAGGATGGCTCACTTCGATTGTGTATTGACTATCGCCAGCTCAATCAAGTGACAGTCAAGAATCGGTACCCCTTACCGAGGATTGATGATTTATTTGATCAGTTGAAAACAGCCGGAATATTCTCAAAAATAGACTTGCGGTCCGGATATCATCAACTACGGGTGAAGGAATCTGACATACAGAAAACGGCTTTCCGAACTCGCTATGGACATTATGAGTTTCTGGTTATGCCTTTTGGTCTGACAAATGCACCAGCGGCCTTTATGTCACTTATGAACACGGTGTTCCACGAATACTTGGATAAGTTTATTATTGTGTTTGTGGACGACATTCTGGTCTATTCAAATAATGAGGAGGACCATGGGAAACACTTGTCCATTGCTCTTCAAGTTTTGAGAGAGAATCAACTGTTCGCCAAATTATCAAAGTGTGACTTCTGGCTGAAGGAGGTGAACTTCCTCGGACATGTTGTCTCAAAGGCGGGAGTTGCAGTGGATCCGTCAAAAGTGAAAGCAGTCATTGATTGGCCACAACCTAAGTCAGTCACTGATATCAGAAGCTTCCTCGGTTTGGCGGGTTACTATAGGAAATTCATTAAAGACTTTTCCTTAGTAGCATCGCCGATGACCAAACTTACAAGGAAGGGGGTCAGGTTTGAATGGAGTAGTAAGTGTGAGGAGAGTTTCCAGTCTCTAAAGAAGAGTTTAACAACTGCACCAGTCTTGACCCTGCCAAATGGTAATGAAGGATTCGTAGTCTTCAGTGATGCGTCTCGGTTGGGTTTAGGATGCGTCCTTATGCAAGATGGTAAGGTGGTGGCTTACGCATCTCGCCAATTGAAGATTCACGAGCAAAATTATGCGACCCATGACTTGGAACTGGCAGCAGTAGTTTTTGCCCTAAAGATTTGGAGGCACTACTTGTATGGGGCCCAGTTCGAAGTTTTCACCGACCATCAAAGTTTGAAGTATATCTTCACCCAGAATGACCTTAACCTTCGACAGAGACGGTGGATAGAATACTTGAAGGACTATGATTTCCAAATTTTATACCACCCGGGAAAAGCGAACGTTGTGGCCGACGCGTTGAGTCGGAAGGGCAAGATGGACAAGGGTCAACAACTAGCTAGACTTTGGGCTATGTCAGCTGAGGTGGTAGCTATTAACCCGGTGGAACGAATGACAGGAATACTGGCGAACCTGGTTATCTCCAATGAATTGGTGGACCGAGTTAAGCTAACACAAATGGAAGATGAGAAGCTGAATGAAATGTTGGACAAAACTCCCAACATTGTAGCAGATTCCAACAGTGTAATCAGATTTAGAGGGAGATTGTGTGTACCCAACAATGATGCATTAAAACGAGATATTCTGGAAGAAGCTCATCGTTCAAGGTTCTCAATACACCCTGGTGTTACAAAGATGTACCAGGACTTGAAACGAACCTACTGGTGGGTTGGAATGAAGAGGGATGTGGTGGATTTTGTTTCCAAGTGTCAGACGTGCCAATTGATCAAAGCCCAACATCAACTACCCGGTGGATTATTACAACCTTTAGAGATACCTACCTGGAAATGGGAGCGTGTCACATGTGATTTTATTACTAAACTCCCAAGGACTTTGAAGAGACATGACTCTATATGGGTAGTTGTGGACCGTTTGACTAAGGCAGCTCATTTTATCCCCACAAAATCAACAAGGACTGCAGAATACTTAGCAGAACTGTACATAAATAACATTGTCAGGCTGCATGGAATTCCGAAGGAGATAGTCTCTGACAGAGATCCCCTATTCACGTCACATTTTTGGGAAGTTTTCCAAAAAGCTATGGGGACCCAAATCAAGTTAAGTACAGCATATCACCCCCAAACTGATGGTCAAAGTGAGAGGACCAATCAAAATAAATATGAGGACTCCTTTTTTTATTTAATTGAGAAATAAGTGTGGCTACCGGGAAACGGTCCAAGACTGTGGGATCTTATATATGTTTTTGTTAAATAAAAATGTTAGTCATATTTACTTAATTGTGAGTAACACCTGGCCAGCTAGGCCCACAATGTTGTGACAAATGGCCGGGTCGTTACACCTCCTCCGCATTGTTTTGGAGTATAGCGGAATCGCTCCACTGTATATTAAAATAAACATAAGGAAATAGTGGAATGTAGTTGTTTTGTTTTATCTATTATACTACTTAGTGTTGTAATCACTAACGCGGAATTGCCTCCGCAGGTGTGCAGATACGAGATTAGGTGATTGACATCCAGAGTATGGAGCAAAATAAATATGAGGACTCCTTTTTTTTATTTAATTGAGAAATAAGTGTGGCTGCCGGGAAACGGTCCAAGACTGTGGGATCTTTATATATGTTATTATTTATAAAAAATGTTTGACATAATTACTTTACTTTTGAGTAACACCTAGCCAGTTAGGCCCACAATATCGTGAAAAATGGCGGGTCATTACACTAGCAAACACTCGGCCACAATATCAACCTTTTCGACACTTCCAATAGTTTCTGGCTCCAAGACCAGCATCCATCTACCACTGCAATCTCCAGCATCCAATGCCGCCCCACACGTCGACACCCAGTGCCACCCCAGACGTCGACACCAGATCACTGGTGGACATCGCTACCTCCAAGAACCAAATACTGCACCGAACACCGGTAACTGCATACCTCTACAAACCTGCACTATGCGCTCCAACATGCCGCTATTTTGATCGGCACGCATTTACGCGCTCGTGCACCAGTGATCACGCACTAGTGCCCATGCCAGCACCCATGCTGCTTGCCCGTGCTGCAACCCAGTACCGGTATTTTGCTCGGTACTGCCCGGCATGCTGCTCGGCAATCCTATGCTGCTCGGCATGCTGCTCGATAGCCTCATCGGTATTCTGCTCAGTACGCTCGGTTGCACCCAACCCTACTCTGCCGACATAAACACCGACCTGCTCATGACGACTAGCCCTGATGCTTGATCACCAGCACCCAACTAGCACTCTATATCACGAGTCAGCACCATCTTGAGGTTTCTTGGACTTGACCACAGCCACATGCCCGGCACACCATATACCACTACATGTGCCTATACTTGCTATCTCCCGACACTTGGCTCGACAGCTACGTGCACTATGGTCCAACTACCTACAACTATAACACGGTTAGTGTATGGTAAGTTGTTTCACCACCTGGATAGCACCGACTATCCATATTCGGATGTAGGATGACTAGGAACAACTGCCAAACCTAGCTTCCGGCACATCCTAGACTCAAGGCTGTAACACCTACCATCTTAATCAACCAAATGTTAGCTCTAATACCAAGAATGTAATACCCCAATTCGGTTCACCCGCAAACCAAACCGGAAATGTAAAATGCTACCGGCTATCGAACCATTTGCTAATCTACTTGATTCGGTTAAGCTAACCCGGATCTATCCTCAGTGTCTCAATATGGTGGTGTAAGCATTCAATGCATGGATGAGATGCTTGGGCTCTATCATGGTTGTAGATGAATGTTATGATACGCATTTCATATTCAAAACAAAGCAAACTTGTTAAAAGTTTGAAAAGTAACGATTTTCAAAAACAAAATGGACAGAGTCTCCCCTAAAAGTGCAATAGGGATCATCATGTCAACATCAAACATTATATATACATAACAATAAAATATAAAATGTTTCCAAAACATGCTGTTTTTCTCACAACATTCAAATTACAATCTTTTTTATTCATTTGAGCCATGTCTGGACTCCATTGCTCAGCCTATTCAACTCTATTCACAATTATGGTCACACTCATATCATTTCACTAAATTCACATGCCATTTCCTACAATAAAATGTCATAACATTCAATTCACATTATTCACAGTAGTTCATCACATCCCATTCTCACTCATTCTCGGCAAGTATATATGTGCATGGTGCATCACTTACCATGATTTTTATTACAAGACTCGAACCTAAATATTATGAAATAAATATAGATGAACCAATATGGTTGGTTATCAAGTCGACTGGTCATGGTTCGACTAAAGGTCACCTAGAAAATACCTATTCATGAATGGATGATGGGGTGTGAAAATTTAATGAAGTGGTCGTTGAACCTAGGAAATACCAATGGATGATGGGGTGTGAGAATTTAATGAAGGGGCTCGTTGAACCTAGGAAATACCAATGGATGATGGGGTATGAGAATTTAATGGAGGGAATGGTTAAAGTGTATATATATGCAGGAGGAGGGAGTATTTCATCTCTCATCTCCGTCCCAAGCGACCTCCCCATTACTGTGTGAGTATTTCATCCCTCATCTTATTTGTTTCCATTAGGATTCTTGCATGCAAGGTTTGTTGAAGACGCCCTGCCAAGTTGCTAGATCTCCAACGTCTTATGCATGGGGTTCTTGTCGATTGCTTAGTTGTTTTGTAAATGGACATGTTAATAATTAATTATTATTAGAATTGCTGAAAATTTAATAAGGAATGAAGACTAACATGAACTAATTACATCATTTAAAATTGATAGTATATTAGTCATGTAAGTTGCATGTAGGTTCATGCAAAATAAATTTATACTAATGTATAATATTATGCCCTCATTCAGATTAGGGTTCACGGGTCATAATCAGACGAAATCACAAGTCAGGTATGTATAATAGGTAGAACATCGTACTTTCCTTGTTGGTAGCCTAGGTCGGCCTGAGCCCAGATTCGACCACCATGCACCAAGTGCAACCGGGGTCAAAGAATTGACTCAGTCCTACATGGGGTCGTATTATGTGCGTAAATTATGTAATGCATCGACATTGTTTTGGAGTAGTGATAGCCGCCCCATAAAAAGGCTACGGCCGGGGTGAGCGAGGCACAGTGATTCCTCCATCGCACTGGAGTGCAGTGATAGCCTCCCCATAAAAAGGCTACGGCTGGGGTGTGTGAGGCACTGGCACTAGAATTGGTAGTGAGAGCTTCCCCACAAACGGGGCGTAGCATTCACCTGTGTGCAATGATAGCCTCCCCATAAAAAGGCTACGGTTGGGGTGTGTGAGGCACTGGCACTAGAATTGGTAGTGAGAGCTTCCCCACAAACGGGGCGTAGCATTCACCTGTGTGCAATGATAGCCTCCCCATAAAAAGGCTACAGCCGGGGTGTGTGAGGCACTGGCACTAGAATTGGCAGTGAGAGCTTCCCCACAAACGGGGCATAGCATTCACCTGAGTGCAGTGATAGCCGCCCCATAAAAAGGCTACGGTCGGGGTATGCGAGGCACTGTCACTAGAATTGGTAGTGAGAGCTTCCCCACAAATGGGGCGTAGCAATCACCCGAGTGCAGTGATAGCTTCCCCACAAAAAGGCTACGGCCGGGGTGTGTGAGGCACTGGCACTGGAGACGGTAGTGATAGCCTCCCTACAAAAGGGCTACGGTCGGGGTGTGCGGATCACAGTGGATACCTCCTCCGCATTGTTTTGGAGTATAGCGGAATCGCTCCACCACATATTAAAATAAACATAAGGAAATAGTGGAATGTACTTGATTTGTTTTATCTATTATACTACTTAGTGTTGTAATCACTAACGCGGAATTGCCTCCGCAAGTGTACAGATACGAAAGTAGGTGATTGACAACCAGGGCATGGAGCAAAATAAATATGAGGACTCCTTTTATTATTTATTAGAGAAATAAGTGTGGCTACTGGGAAACGGTCTAAGACTGTGTGATCTTTATATATGTTTTTGTAAAAAAAAATGTTAGACATATTTGCTTAATTGTGAGTAACACCTTGCCAGCTAGGCCCACAATGTTATGACAAATGGCCGGGTCATTACAATCACTGCTCCTCTACAGTCTTGACAGTACTCAGTCATTTTTCACCTATGGATTGAGATACGATAAATCCATCACTCATGTCTGCTTACCTGTTAAAACAAATCATGATAGAGTGAGAGAGTCAAACCAAAAGTGAGTTCAAAATGGACTTGGTAGAAGCTCTAATCGTGTCTAGGCTCCTACTCGGCGAGCTCCTACTTCGTACCTACACATCAAAACTAAAACTTAATGCCCACTATGAAGCATTCACACATCCTAACTAGCATACTCAATCAAATCACTCACGTCAATCCACATCATGATTTTAGGCTACATTAGAGTTAATTAACAATTCATACTTAGTTTACCTAATCAGTTTATTAGCATTTATTTTATATCATTCAAATCATACATTCATTTTATTTACAATCAAAATAGTTTATCACACCGATCAATCAAATGCTAGCTTGATGTGCTAATACTTATCAATTTTTAAATAATTAGGTCAGAGTTAAATATGCCTCGCGTCATCGGTAATTAGTGATGACTAGGGTTTATTACGTGGTACAAGACTCGAATTCGGCACTTGGCGGTGTTCGAAGTTCAATCGGGTTCGGCTAGACAAATTCGGCAAAAATTCAGTGATTTCTAGCCAATTATAGCAAATCTAGTTTTTTGACAATTTTTTGGTAGTTTCCAGTGGTTTCCAGTGACTTTGCTAGTGAGGTGGGTAGATTTTTTTGTCCGACCGAACGACCGACCGAATGTCCGATATTTTATATCAATAATATAATGTCTTTAATATTTATAAGACTAATATTATAGTTTATAAAAATTTTAAAATATAAATATACAGTAAAATTAATTAAATTTATACATAAAATCGATATTTAATATCTTAAATATCTAAAAATGACATACATATAAAAAGGATAAAAGTCACTCTTATATTTAGGAATTTAGAACTATATATTCGCATTAATAATCATATCAAACTACTTGTAATTTAGTTAATATGCCAGTTATTTTTTTATTTTTATATATAGTGGATCGTAAAATTGATTTTAGGTCGTTTACCGCGTTAAGACGCGTTACATGGAATTTGGATGGGTTATTAGTTATAAAGCATGTCGTTATGATTTTATATTGTTTGTTTTATTTTATAAATTTTTTTCTATTTTATGGATTTTTTTAGGATTTATTTTGAGTTAGTTATTATTATTGACTCGGGACGGAGTCGAGTCGACTCGAGTCAAATCTTATTTACGATATTGCCATTGCTCAAACCACCGGCCGTTTTTCTCTTCCCGTCCAAACCATTGCCGCGCCGCCCACGGACCGGCGGAGGCGAGAGGGCGGCGGTCTGGCGGAGGCAGGCGGTGGCAAAGGCAGTCGGCGGAGGCGGGGCAGCGGAGGTAGGCGGCGGCGGAGTCGAGGCGGTGGCGGAGGTCGGGGTAGGGCGCCGACAGGAGGAAAGGGGGAGGGCGGCGGAGGGCGGGGGAGGGCGGCGGAGGGCGGGGGAGGGCGGCGGAGGGCGGGAGGAGGGCGGGGGAGGGCGGGAGGAGGGCAGGAGGAGGGCGGGGGAGGGCGGTGACCGGGGGGAGGGCGGCGACCGGGGAGAGGGCGGCGGAGGTCGGGGGAGGGCGGCGGAGGTTGGGGGAGGGCGGCGAAGAGGGCTGCGGGGGTGGGGGTGGGTGGCGGTGGCGGTGGCGGCGACGGCGGCGGCGGCGGCAGCGACGACGGTGACGACGACGGCGGCGGCGGATTAGGTTGATAAGTAGGGTTAAAGTTAATAATTAGGGTATAATTTCGGACCGTCCGCGGACGTTGTCCGGGCCCGACGGACAAATCGGACATTAATTCGGTCGGACAAGTTTTGTCCGATAAAATTTCGGACAGACACGGACACTAACTTGTCCGAGGCTACGGTGGTGGTGAGGGCAACAGTGGTGGCAATGGTCACCGACAGGGGCCGGGGTTGGTCGGCATGTCCGTGCGGCCCCTGCCTGGCCACGGTGGTGGTGCTCAATGTGGGGGAAATTTTTGTGGGTGGAAGGTGGTGGCGATGGCTGAACAACGGTGGTGATTGTGGTGCGAGGGCACAGTGTCAGGGCATCGTTGAGGCCAGGCAGTATCCAGGATGGTGGGGACAGTGACTCAGTGAGCTCTAGCGGCTTCGTTAGCATTAATCGGGGGAAATGCACCGGTCGGAGGAGGCAACAGTAGCGAGCTTTGGGTGGTGATCAAGGAGAGAAGGGAGGCATCAGGGTGCGGGTTTGGGTGGCAATCTCATGAATAAAAGTTGACTCGACTCTGACTCAAATAAAAAACAATGACTAACTCGTAATAAATTCTAGAAAAATTCAAAAAAAATATGGAAAAATATCATTAAATATAATAGACTTCACAACATCAAAATGACATGTTTTATAAGTAATAACCCACCCAAACTGCTATATAACATGTTCTAATGCGTTATTCAACCTAAAAAATTCTATGATCAAATATAAAAAATAATTGCATATTGTCATATACTATGATAACTCATCTCTTATCATTTTTCTAACATTATCATCATATAATCAGGTACACTTGACACTCATTACTCAAAACACACGGCTAGCCTTGGCTGAGCACATGGGTCATAAAACTGGCTCAACTCGAGCCGACAACTAAACAGACTGGTTCGCTAATGTAAAACTTTAACTCGAGTCATAGGTTTTACATGAGCTACCCCACAGTAGCCTTTACTCTTTCATCTTTTATATTTACAAAATTTACTAACTTTTGTGTTTTCTTCATCATTTTATTCAAGTTTTTGTGAGAGGTATCACCTTCTTGTAGCGATTTAGCTCACTTAATTAATTTCGATTTCACATTTTTACAATGTGCTCTTCATTCATGTTCCATGAATTAATTTTTTTGATTCAATGATATGTACCACACACATCATTAGCTCATCTTTCACAACAATAAAGCAAGAGAAAACAATTATTATCATTAACCTTGTCCATATGATATTATATTATTCATCAACCATAAACAATTTCAAGTTTGCATCTCAACTCTTGGGTTTTGCATATGACGTCGGTCACACAAGCCTCAAAATAAGTCCCCACCAAATGACCACCAGTGTCGCATCTGTACAGTAGACAACTCAACTCCAGCATTGGCTGATTTGCATGCTTGAAGTTTTATTGGTATAACCCGTCAACGTAACCAATTTCTCTTTTATTACTAGTTAAGCCTAGGCCCCACCATTGCTTTGACTTAATATTATAAAAATATCAAAATCATGTGTTTTAGTTTTCATTTATCCGTTAATTAAATTGCCTAACATCTATTAGGCTTTACATCTTTTGATTAATGTCAAATCACAATTCAACTAAACTGTTTAATCACATAAAAACAACACGAAGATCATAAAACTCCTCAAACAACAACTAAACAAACTTGTCAATAGCCTCCTGACCTCCGAAATGTCTCAGCTATCACCTTCATAATCCAAGCAATGAAACAAACATTGTACATCACTTCTCAAATATATGCATGATATGACATGATCATAAATAATTCATCGCTCAAACTATATGTTAAACATCATCACAACATGTATTTAATATCATATTAGGGTCATATATTCATTAAACAATTATATGTGATGCATATACGAAGTTTTGTCAAATAATTACCAAATTGAAAATAGGTTTCAGTGCCTCGCCCCTAGGCCTCAACGCAGTGAAGCTCAGGTGTCAGTGTTGTAGCACTAGTCACATCAATGTTGAATACCATGACGGTCATATTTTATTTCTTTTTCCTAATAAATTTTTAGACTAGTGCTGCAGCGTTCTCGACCTTGAGTACCACGGCACTACATCGTGTTCTTGAATTTCCCTTCCATAAGTGTTACAGTGCTAATAGCCAATGTTGCGGCCTTGTGTATAAATTTAGATTTTTTCACATTTTGTAATTTTGTTCAAGGCCCAAATGAAATCCAAACTTAATGAAATTTTTACCACAACTTCATACAATGTTTTACGACATTCCTAAAAGGATTTTCAGTTTTATAACCCTTACAATTATTATCCATTAAAGCATAAGTAAGTTAAGCAATTTTTAATAATTTACCTAGGGCTTTGCAAGAAACTATTTAAACATGTTTTAAACGTGATGAAACTTTATACAGTTTTTATTTATATTAGAACTAAGAGTTTAGAATATTTCTTGACAATTAATCCTAGATTTTTATATGGTTTTTACTTAATTTATTATTTTGTGCATCAAACAACACAAAAATTACTATCTACAATATTTAACCCCACCACTTTTATCATAATCAAGCTCATAATCTCAATTATAATGTACATGCATCAAATAATTATAGTAATAATGATAAACTGTGAATAGACACTTTAATACATGATTTACACAAAGCATAACATGAATATGTCAATGTTTCATTATTTAACCTTTTTTGATTAAGAATGACATAGAACACCGCTGAAGCAAAAGGAGAGCAGCGCTATGTTCATCAAAGTGGAAGTGACAACTCATTAGTATTTTAGAAAAGAAAAGGGTCAAATCCCCTCTTAAAGTGTTTATATACTCCTATCCTAACTTCTCTCATTTCAAAATTATCCATACACTTCCTTGAACTCCAACTAAACTAGGAAAACCCCCTAGCCCTTTACTAAGTCACCAATGTATGAGCGTTTAGCCATATTCGACCGGCTCTTACTAGTTAATCAGGTAACATTTTTCGATGTTGTTTTCACTCAAACGACCATTTAGACCATTTTAAATAAAAAACCAACATTTAACAAAAATACAACAAGCAAACAAATACAAAAAAATATAGAGTTGGTCCAAACTTGACTACGTCTACTTACTCATTTAGACAATTTCCTTGATTGTTTACCTGTTTCATTGAATTTACTCTGACTGATGGTCATATTCCACTTTTCTCATACTACGCTTCGATCTTCCACCTCATACAAAGTATAATAAATAATTTTCTATATTTATTCAATGTATTACATACCATAATATATTTAAAATACAAAGAAAATTTATCTCGATTAAAAATACTAAGTATGTCTATCTAAATTATCCAAATAACATCAAATAAAATTAATTAAAATTTTAGATGTTACATATTTGACATACCTACTAATGAGATCCACGGATATCACATTAATGGATGTGACCTACAAAACCCACGGTTCACAAAGGAATAGATTATATCCGAATTCGAATGTTATACCCTTATTTATCATATTTCTTATATTTGTATCCATTCCAAATTTGCCAAACTCGCATACGATGTAATAAAAAATAAATAAATAATATGAATTTCAATGTAAAATGTGTTAACATATTTAAAAATATGATTATAAAATTTTATAAAATATTAACTAATAGGATCTAATATGGATTGGATCACCCCAAATCTTTGTCCGATTTGAATATTTTCAAATACATTATATATCTAAATAGTAAACCCATATCTAATCTAAGCTAATCTGATAGAACTTATCCTAACTAATTCGATAAAGGGAACATACATAAATTGGATTTCTGGATATCGAAAGCCATCCCTAGTCTAGACAAACCTAGGTGCAAGTCAGGTTCTTTAAGATTTGAATAAAAATTACCCATGACTCATGAATAGAAGATTATAACAATTTAACTATAATGTAATTATAAGCTCTCTAAAACTTTCCATGTAAAATAATTCCCCACAAATAATCATAAGCATTCCATGTATACACTAACCTGCTCAACTCAGGCACTGGCTAGTGTGGATGTCATATGTTTTTTCGGTACAACTCATTAGTTTAATCGATTTCTCTTTTATTACTAGTTAAACCTAAGCCCCGTCATTGCTTTGACTTAACATTATGAAAATATCAAAACTATGTGTCTTAGTTTCATTTACCCCTTAGTCAAATTATCTAACATCTATTAGGTTTCACATTTTTTGATAAATGTTAAATTAGGATTTGACTAAATTGTTTCATAGCATAAAAATAGCATGAGGATCATAAAAATCTCTAAATAACGACCAAACAGACCTTCTCAATTGCCTCTTGAGCTCCAAAATGTCTAAGTTATCACTTTCCTAGTGTGAGCAATGAAACAAACACTATACATTACTACCCGACTAGAACATACATGTATGCATGCATGATGTGATATGACCATAAATGATTCAGCACACAACGTATATTTCAAACATGTATTTAATATCATATTAGGATCATATATTCATTAAACAATCATATATGATGCATGCACGAAGTTTAAATATCAAATAATTACAAAATTTAAAAATAGGTTTGAGTGCCTTGACGGTGGGTCTAAGCACAGTGGCGCTTAGGTGTCAGCGTTGTGGTGCTAATCGCATTAGTGTTGAATGTCGTGACACTCATTTTTTATTTCTTTTTCTTAATAAATTTTTATACAAGTGTTGTGGCAATAGTGTTCTCGGCCTTGAGTGCCATGGCACTGCGCTGACTTCTCGAATTTCCCTTTCATTAGTGTCGCGGTGCTGCATATAAAATCTATATTTTTTCAAGTTTTGCAATTTTGTTCAAGGCCCAAACTTAATGAAATTTTTACCACTGACTTCCTGTAATTTTTATGACATTCCAATACAAGGATTTTTAGTTTTATGGCCCCTGCAATTATTTGTTGTTAAAGCATAATTAAGTTAAACAATTCTCAATAATTTACTTAGGGTTTTACAAGAAACTATTCAAACATGTTTTAAGCGTGATAAAACTTTATACATCTTTTATTTACATTAAAACTAAGAGCTTAAAATATTTCTTGATAATTAATACTAAGTTATTACAGGGTTTTTATTTAACATTTTCTTTTATGCATCAAACAACACAATAATTGGTATGTATATTATTTAACCTCATCGTCTTTATCATAATCAAGTTTATGGTCTCAATTATGATGTACATGCATCAAATAATCATAATAATAATGATAAACCATGAATACACATGTTCATACATGATTCATACAAAACACAACATGAATATGTTAATGATGCATGAATTAATTATATTAAAATTGTATTACTAACCTCTTCTTGAATTGTTTTCGATTGAGAATAACTTAGATCCCTTCTAACTACAAAAAATGATGAAGAGTAACACTGAAAGAAGGGAAGTAGAGGAGTGTCACGTTCACCAAAGAGGAAGAGCTGACTCCTTAGGTTTTTAGAAAAGAAAAGGGTCAAATCCCTTCTTAAGGTGTTTATATACTCCTACCTTAACTTCTCTCATTCCATAATTATCCCTCAACCTCCTAGAAGCCTCCTACTAACTTAGGAAAACCCTGTATCCACATTCTAACCTTTACTAAATGATATAGGTTACCAAGGTATGACCATTTAATCATACTTGACTATAATTGACCAATTTAGACCTTATCAGTTGTCAACTTTTTTGAAGTCATTTTCACTCAAGCCCATCTTTAGACAATTTTAAATGAAAAACCATCATTGAACAAAATCCAACAAACCAACAACTAAACAAACTACAGAGTGTTGGGAGCTAGACACTCTAGCAGAAACAACCCAGAAAATATTTCCCCTCAAGATGAAATGAAAACAAATATAAGATGAATAGGAGACACCAAGATAAAAAATGGATGGAAACTTTCTTCCAAATTAGGAAAAAAGAAAACCAACCTACTCGATCAACTTTGATTAAGAAAATCTCTTACAATCAAGTATCGAATAAAAGTTTGACAAAACTCTCCTAATACAAATCAGACCAATAACAAGATCTGAAATATACAATTCTTGAGAAATACAATATATGAGAAATTGAGAAATTAACATACACCTCAAAAGAAATTAGATCAACCTCACACCTTGGATTAAGACCCCGACTTCAACTTGAGATGATGAAAAACTTCTCCAAACTCTCCCTTTATGAGCCAAATATGCTCAAAAACTCTCAAGAGGATGTTCTGTTTAACATCAACAGAGTTCTCCTTTATATAGAAGAATATGAGTAGAATTCTAGAAGTCACCTCATTAAACTTCTATAGAAAAGGACGAAATCACACATAGGTATACGAAACACCAACCATTAGTGTGATAAACGAAAAGCCAAAACTTACAATTGAGTTCTTCCAATACGAATGGGTGAGGGAAACTCAACAAATCCTCCCCTTCACAAATCCATGAGCTAACTAGACATAAGTGGTAGCAAAATTCTCCATACCAGCTCCACTTCGACAAAATAAATGTTTGTCCTTTGTCACAATCTTGGTTAACATATCTGAGATGTTCTTGTCAGTGTGAACCTTGTTCAACTCTAACAACTTTCTCTCCAACACATCTCTTACCCAATGATATCGAACATCTATGTGTTTACTCTTTGAATGAAAACTAGAGTTCTTACTCAAATGTATAGCACTTTGACTATCACAAAGTACCTCATACTTATCTTGACTTATACCAATTTCATTCAAAAATCTTTTCAACCATAGAACCTCTTTGCAAGCTTCTGTAACTGCAATGAATTCAGCTTCAGTTGTGGATAGAGCAACACACTTTTGCAATTTGGATTGCCAAGAAACAGCACCACCCGCAAAAGTAACAACAACCCCAGAAGTAGACCTCCTAGAGTCAAGATCACCAGCCATATCTGCATCACTATAACATGATAATATAGGCTTGCCTCCCCCAAAGCATAAACCTAGCTTGGAAGTACCTCTCAAATATCTCAATATCCACTTAACTGCTTGCCAATGTTCTCTACCAGGATTAGACAAATGTCTACTTACTGCCCTGACAGCATACGCTATGTCTGGTCTAGTACAAACCATAGCATACATAAGACTCCCTACAACAGATGCATAAGGGACATTCTTCATTTCATTTACTTCTGCTTCACTTAGCTCACCCTTCTTCAATTTGAATTGAGCTCCTAGTGGAATAGAAACCGGCTTGGCTTCCTTCATGTTGAATCGCTCAAGAATCTTCTCAATGTATTTCTCTTGGGATAACCAAATCTTCTTAGCTTTTCTATCCCACTGGATGGACATGCCAAGAATTTGCCTAGCTGGACCCAAATCCGTCATAGCAAAGGATTTCCCTAAATTTTGTTTCAAATCTGCAATTCTTGTTTTATCCTGTCCAAGAATCAACATATCATCAACATAAAGAAGCAAAATGATAAAGTCATTCTTCCCAAATTTCTTGATAAATACACAATGGTCTGAAACAGTTTTGTTGTAGCCTTGACTATCCATAAAAGAATCAAACTTCTTGTACCATTGTCTAGGAGCTTGCTTGAGGCCATACAAGCTCTTCTTCAATCTACACACCATCTGTTTCTTTTCCTTATCCACAAAACCCTCAGGTTGTTCCATATATATTGTTTCATCAAGATCACCATGGAGAAATGCAGTCTTCACATCTAACTGTTCAACCTCCAAATCCATACTTGCAGCTAAACCTAGCACACAACGGATTGAAGACATTTTTACAACAGGTGAGAAAATTTTGTCAAAGTCAATACCTTTCTTCTGCCCGAAACCTTTCACCACAAGTCTTGCCTTGTACCTTGGTTGTGAGTTACCTTCTTCATGCTTAAGCCGATAAACCCACTTGTTCTTCAAGACCTTTCTCCCCTTAGGAAGATTCACAAGCTCATAAGTCTTGTTCTCATGCAATGACTTTAGTTCCTCTCGCATGGCACTTACCCATTTGTCTTTCTCTTTGTGACTAAGAACTTCACTGAAGTCTTCAGGCTCACCACTTTCTGTGAGAGTCACATAAGTAGATTTTGGATACTTCGTGGATGGCTTAACAATTCTACCAGATTTTGTTCTAGTAGCATCAGCCTCCCCTTGATCAACAACCTGATCACCATCATGTACCTGTTCATCAACAACATCAGGAACTGTATCATTAGTAATATCATTATCCTCACCTTCACCGTCACGAGGCAAAGAAATAGGAATGTCATCTCTGACTTCTTCATCAATCTGTTCAGCAACATCTTGAACAATATCCTCTACAACCGTTGGAGGAGCAGATGAAGTCTTAACCTTCACAACATAATCCTGGGTATCACTTTGGGTAGTTGTTTCATTCCCAAAGTCCTCTAGAAACTGATTCTCTCGAAACACCACATCCCGGCTTCGAACAATCTTCTTCTCCTTAGGATCCCAAAGTCTGAAACCAAACTCTTCATCCCCATAACCCAGAAATATGCATTCAAATGTCCTAGCATCAAGCTTAGACCTTAGTTCCTTTGGCATATGTACAAAGGCTTTACAACCAAACACCCTTAAATGAGTGTATTTTACCTTCCTACCAGTCCAAACTTTTTCTGGAACATCTCCATCTAAAGCAAGTGTAGGAGACCTGTTAATTAAATAACAAGCAGTACAAACAGCTTCAGCCCAAAATCCTTTAGGTAATTTTGCTGTAGAAAGCATACACCTAACCCTTTCTTGAATTGTTCTGTTCATTCTCTCAGCAACTCCATTCAATTGTGGGGTATAGGGAACAGTCTTCTCATGCCGAATGCCATGTTTGTCACAATAAACCTGAAACTCATTAGAACAATACTCACCTCCATTATCACTTCTCAAACATTTCAAAGTCTTCCCTGTTTCTCTCACTACAAGAACATGAAATGATTTGAAAGTATTAAACACATCACTTTTATTCTTCAAACAGTAGCACCATACCTTCCTTGAAGCATCATCAATAAAAGTGACAAAATAAGAGGCTCCACCAAGAGACTTTATCTCCATTGGACCACAGACATCAGAATGTACAAGTTCAAGTATTTGTGTCTTCCTTTTGCCTGTGGATACAAAAGAAGCTCTACGTTGTTTTCCAGCCAAACAATGATCACAAGAGCTTAGTGTTGTCCCATCAAGTTGTGGAAGATAGTTTTTCTTCTTCAAAAATTCTAGCCCCTTCTCACTCATGTGTCCCAACCTTCTATGCCACAAATCAGCTGTGAGAGTAGTAGAGGTAACATTAACCTCCCCATGGACCAGACTAGATGTAGTCCTATAAAGACCACCACACTTCTTCCCTTTAGCAACCACTAGAGAACCTTTCACCAATTTTCATAAGCCACATGAAAATTGTGAAACATAGCCCTCATCATCTAGCACACCTGTCGACATCAAGTTCAATCTTAAATCAGGAATATGATGCACATTTTTCAAAACAAGTTTGCAACCAGAATCTGTCACAATATGCACATCACCATGACCAATAATTTTAGAAGTCCCATTGTTGCCCATCTTCACCACACCTAGATCAGCTATCACATAGGTGTTGAAGAAATCTCTACATGGGGTAGCATGAAACGATGCGCCAGAATCAATCACCCAACTAATATCATCATTAGTTGTCAAACAATCATTTCCATCATCAAGTATGATTAGTATATCTTCTGTTGCAACATTGGCAGTCTTATCATCTTCACTCTTATTGTCAAGCACCTTACCATTTCTTAGATCTTTCTTGTATTTGTAACAATTCTGCTTCTTATGGCCGGCTTTATCACAATAAAAGCACTTGAAGGTCTTATTTCTAGATTTAGACCTTCCTCTACTCTTATCTCTTCCACTTGGATTCCTACTCTTTGATCTTCCCCGATAACTAAATTTAGAAACCAAAGATTAAGATGTAACGACCCAGCCCAAAGTGCAACGTAATGGGCTAAGTCATTTCTTTAAAATGGGTACCCCGGAAGTTAAAGATCTCTAGTCCATTCCCACTTATAAACAGGATCTTCAGTTTGAATGAGTTTTGAGCTATTCGAGTTCAAACACAAGTTGAGCTTGGCTCGCTCACTCGATTAGCACCCCTAATTCTACCTCTATTTTATTTGTAATGACCCAGCCCAAAGTACAACGTAATGGGCTAAGTCATTTCTTTAAAATGGGTACCCCGGAAGTTAAAGATCTCTAGTCCATTCCCACTTATAAACAGGATCTTCTCCCAGTAGGTATTAGATGTGGGACTAAGTTGAGGGATCTCACAATCCACCCACCTTAGGAAATTTCATCCCCGAAATGCCTATTCTTGGCCCGTTGCTAGCCCCAACCCACGTCCTTTCTGGCCCGTGACCGGCAGCCTAGCCAACGTTTCTAGTCTTGGCCCGTTGCTAACCCCAGCCCACGACCTTTTTGGCCCATGACCGGCAGCCTAGCCAACGTCCCTAGTCCATCCCACCATCTAACACGGAACCGGGTTGGCTCTGATATCATTTGTAACGACCCAACCCAAAGTGCAACGTAATGGGCTAAGTCATTTCTTTAAAATGGGTACCCCAGAAGTTAAAGATCTCTAGTCCATTCTCACTTATAAACAAGATCTTCTCCCAGTAGGTATTAGATGTGGGACTAAGTTGAGGGATCTCACATGAGAGGAATTAGAAAAGGTTACCTATTGTGTTTTCATTCTCACTTCTTCACTCAAAAGACAACTTGAAACCATATCAAAAGTCAGCTACTTGTCAGAATTATTCAAGGAAATAACTAAAGGTTCCCAAGATTCTGGTAAAGTATTCAATAATAGACAAGCTTGCCAAGCATCATCAAGAGGCATATTCAAACTAGATAATTGAGTTAATATACCTTGCATCTCATTGATGTAGTCACTGACTTCTGTCCCATCCTTATACCAAAGATTCATCAACCTTCTGACCAGCAAATTTCGGTTTCCAGGAGTGTCTCTCTCATACATATACAAGAGCTTATCCCAAAGTTCCTTAGATGTCTTTGTTCCAGTCACATGGTTATATACATTCTGTTCTAACCATTGTCTGATCAAAGCCATGCATTTTCTATCCATCTTGATCCATTCTGCCGTGACACTCGACTCAGCCTTAGCAGTAGGTAGAGGAGGAGGAATCGAAGGAGCGCTTCCCTTCATCAGTCACAACTGGAGTAGCACTCAACGGTGGACTGGTCGACTCAGGAGGACCAAGAATTGGATCATATAAATCCTTAGTGAATAAATAATCAATCATACGACCCTTCCAGTAATGCCAATTAGACTTACCCTTAAGGGCGACCATCTTAACATGTTTCTCATCATTCATCTTGACACAAAATGTTACTACCCAAAAACAAGACAAACAAAAGAACCAAAGCATGAACCAAGCTCTAATACCACTTGTTGGGAAATAGACACTCTAGCGGAAACAACCCAGAAAATATTTCCCCTCAAGATGAAATGAAAAAGAATATAAGATGAATAGGAGACACCAAGATAAAAAATGGATGGAAACTTTCTTCCAAATTAGGAAAAAAGAAAACCAACTTACTCGATCAACTTTGATTAAGAAAATCTCTTACAATCAAGTATCAAATAAAAGTTTGACAAAACTCTCCTAATACAAATCAGACCCAATAACAAGATCTGAAATATATAATTCTTGAGAAATACAATATATGAGAAATTGAGAAATTAACATACACCTCAAAAGAAATTAGATCAACCTCACACCCTAGATTAAGACCCCGACTTCAACTTGAGATGATGAAAAACTTCTCCAAACTCTCCCTTTATGAGCCAAATATGCTCAAAAACTCTAAAGATGATGTTTTGTTTAACATCAACAGAGTTCTCCTTTATATAGAAGTATATGAGTAGAATTCTAGAAGTCATCTCATTAAACTTCTATAGAAAAGGACAAAATTACACATAAGTATACGAAACACCAACCATTAGTGTGATAAACGAAAAGCCAAAACTTACAATTGAGTTCTTCCAATACAAATGGGTGAGGGAAACTCAACACAGAGTTGGTTTAAACTTGATCACATCCACTTGACGTTTAGACAATTTCCTTGTCTGTTTACATGTTTCATTGAATTTATTCTCACTGACTGTCATATTCCACTTTTCTCGTACTACCTTCGATCTTCCATAACATACAAAGTATAATGAACCATTTTCTATATTTATTCAATGTATTACATGTCATAATATGTTTAAAATATATTAAAAAATTTCCTGTCAAAAATACTAAGTACATTTATCTAAATTGTCCAAATAACATCAAATAAAAATAATTAAAATTATTAAATGTTACACATTTAATAACCCTACTAATAAGATCCACGAATATCACATTAATGAATGTCGCCTATAAAACCCGCGGTCCACAAAGGGATAGATCATATCTGAAATTATTAGACCCTTATTTATCATATTTGTATTCATTCCAAATTTGCCAAACTTGTATATGATGTAATAAAAAATATATAAATAATATAAATTTCACTATAAAATGTGTGAACATATTAAAAAATATTGTTATAAATTTTTCATAATAAAGTTTTATAAAATATTAATTATTTGGATCTAATATGGATTAGATCACCTCAAATCTTTATCGGATTTGAATATTTTCAAATCTATTATATAACTAAATCGTCCAAATCTAATCTAAGCTAATTCGATAGAACTTATCCAAACTAATTCCATAAATGGAAGGGACATAAATTGGTTTTATGGGATGTAGAAAACCATTCCTAGTCTAGACAAACTTAAGTGCAAGTCATGGTCATTAAGATTTGAATAAAAATTACATGTGATCCATGAATAAAAGATTATAACAATATTACTATTATTTAATTATAATTGCACTAAAACTTTTCAAGTAAAATATACATATATTTTAGACTTGTACGGATGTACCCTTTCGTTTGCTTTTTCGACTCGGCTAGGCACCAACTCGTTCATCCCTTCGAGGAGCGCACCACTGTCAGTCGCTCAGCTCCCTCCCACCACCACTCTCCAGACTCTTCACCACCTGTTCGACGAATTGCGCGACCACGAGTCCCACCACCACCCGCCACCATGCGCCGCCCGGAGGCAGCCCTCTACTCTATCCTCCTCTTCCTCGCCGGAGCTCCGGCGGCGATGGCGGCGCTGGGCGTGAACTGGGGATGGGACTCCGCCACCCCTCCCCCGCCAACGGTAGTGTCCATGCTGCAGGCCAACAATGTGGCCCGGGTGCGGCTCCCAGACGTCGACGCCGGGGTCATGGAGGCGCTGTCCGGAACTCGGATCGGGGTCATGCTGGGCGTTCCTAACCAGTCGCTCCGTGGTCTCAACGCCTCCAAGAAGGCTGCCGAGGATTGGGTTCACGATAATGTCACTCGCTATGTCGCGAATACTGCTGGTGGAGGCATCGTACGAATAGAGGTGAGCTGCTTCTTCTTCTTCTATTTTTTTCTTGTTGAAAAGGTGGAACATTTTTATGCCCGCTATTTATTGTATGTACATTTTTTAATAGCTTTTTGTCCTTTTTGGGGGACAGTTATCTGCCTATTTACGTACTGTATATCTGTTTATCCAGATTCTACACATTGTAACTGTTGCATTTGCTCTTACCTCCCTGATCTTTTTGTTATCTCACACTCGGAATTGATCAATTTTAAGGTACAGTATAATTTGCCAAGTATTGAAGTTGTTGTTAGCTACGGTTAAATTTAGTACATAAATGCAAAAGAATTATAAAGATGGATGAGATTTTGGAGGTTTTCATGTAGAAATAGACGCTCTTGTCTACTTGAATGTACTAATGATTTCTCGGTATTGGTACCAGATCCCGAATCAGTATCTGGTTTATACTAATTGGTACTGTACAGCTCTTTTGTTTTGAAACCTTGAATTGACGCCATCTGGTTTGAGTTTTTTGTTTACATGTGAACAGGGGAAATTGTTGATGACATTTTAAACTTTACACTTTTTTATTGCACATGTTGCTGCAATCTATTTGAAATTGATGGTTATCTGGCTTATAGAAAAAATGGTCTATATGTTTGTTTTCAACCAAGTTTATAGACTACTCTTTTTATGTTGTGACTAAAATGAGAATTCTGTACGTATCTAAGATTTAACTGCATGTTAAAAGTTGAAAGTGTGTGACCAATTATCATGGAAAAACATGTTCAAAACAGTTTATTTAACTTTTAGCTCTCTCCACTGATGTGCCGTTGTTTTTTTTTAGGTATATCTGTATTGGAAATGATCCTTTCCGCCAAAGTTATGGAGATCAGTATGGGCCTTTTGTTCTTGGTGCAGCTATGAACTTACAGGCAGCTTTAACTAAAGCAATCTTAGCAGAGAAAATCAAAATTGTGGTTCCCTGTGGATCGGACGTAATACAGTCTGTTTCTGGTCTTCCATCTAGTGCCCTCATCAGGCCTGATCTGAACAAAACTATTATTCAACTCCTCTCATTTCTCGCTAAGCACTCATCTCCTTTTGTTGTGAACATGAACCTGTTTTCTACTTTGAACCAGAACAAGAACTTCACCCTGGAAAAGCCTTGTTCCAACCTCCTATACATCCTTTCAGAGACGGACACAACACTTACAATAATACATTTGATGTAAGCATTGATGTTCTACTTGCATCATTATCTAAGGCTGGTTTTGATTCCATGGATATTGTTGTGGGAGAAATAGGTTGGCCTACTGATGGTGCTCCCGATGCTTCCCCTCCAATGCTGAAACCTTCATAAAGGGTCTACTTTCTCACTTAGACAGCAAACGTGGAACTCCTCTTCAACCACATAGGCTTCCTACCGAAATATACATATCCAGTCTCTCGATGAAGCTCGGCGAGATATTTCAACTGGACACTATCAGAGACATTTGGGGATCTTCACATTTGATGGACAAGCTAAATACAATGTTGATCTAGGACAAGGTTCACGTGACCTAGTAAATGCTGTAAATGTGCAGTATCTGGCTTCCAAATGGTGTATAGTTGACAATAGCAAGGATATGTCTAATGCATCTGCAAGTGAGTTGGAAGCCTGTCGGGTTGCAGATTGTACTTCATTATTTAGTGGTGGTTCTTGTGGGAATATTAGCTGGCCAGGAAACATTTCATACGCTTTTAACAGCTTCTATCAGCAAAATGACCAAAGGGCAGATAGCTGTGATTTTGGTGGCTTGGGGCTGATAACCACTGTAGATCCTTCGGTTGGTGAATGCAGATTTGCAATAGGTTTAAGACAATCGTTTGCCAGTACTCTGCTAGAGACTGGCTGTGTTGGACAGATTGTAGCTCTAGTTTTCATTTTATTTGCAACTACTTGGTAGAGCTAAATGCATTTCTCTAACTGTATGCACTTATTTTCTCTGCTAAAAATTAGATGTCGGCTCTTGGCCAAAGTTCTTATGTTAAAATTTAGGCTTTCCTCGTTGACGTCACACATGCAAGTTAGGAGCTGCTTGTTTGAATAATTTCAATGATGTGCTAGTATACTTTGTCGAAACAAATAATATAATGATAAATTTTCAAGATCGTCCCACAGAGAGATAAATTTACTTATGTTAACAGTAGAAAATAGAACTAAGAGTAAAATAACAACAAAAAGAGATTTTTAGTTCAAGATAAATTTTGTTTTAGAGAGTTGGTTCTCTACTTTATATTATTTTTACAATATTTTGGTTTAAATGATTTCAATGAATGTTTTGCAATAGAAAAAATCCTTTAATCATAAGAATTTGCATGACAGCTCTGGTTGTTTCACGTTTGTCCTAGCAATTTTTTTCTTTAAAAAAATAAAAATAAAATGAATAAATTAGAGCAATGACTACATTCCTAAGTAACCGGGCCTTTTTTGTAATTCAGTAATTATGAGGGTTTGCATCAAAAAGTAAAGCTAGCTACTCTTTTTTAAAAAAACCAAAAGTAAATACTTATGTTAGTGGAGATAAGGACGAATGGTAAACATATTTAAACTTGAGCCAGAGTGTTATTTTCTTATTGCAAATGAGAAGGATAAGAAATAGGGTTATCTTACACACACACACACGGAGAGCCTTCTTTTGGGTGTGATTGATGAAAGGGAATTTCTAATTTAATTGACATCTTGTTGCCTCGGATAGTGATTAAGAATTATATGAGAACATAATAGGGACTAAGTATTTTTGCGTAGTAAAATTTTTGTGGTTATGATATTTTGCTCGGGACGCGTAAAAGTTTAAGTTGTGGGTGTGTTAAATGTTTGAAGTATATAATATTTACCTATGTTTTTAATATGGTTTTATAAATCTTGGTGATAAATATTATTAATTAGGTGATAGTTCTCTTTATTTTTTTAGTTAATTAATATTTTATTAGATATGTTTAATTATGGAGTTTCAATGCAGAAAAAGACGAGACAAATTAAGCTTAGGAATTGAAAGGTCATAGTATTTGGCCCCACCTAATGGTTACTACAAGGAGTTCACAAAGTTTAAAAAAATGAAGTATATTGATGGTTTTGGGGTGCTTTACTTAAAACTTGGTTGAGCAAGGCGAGGAGTTGTAAACTTGATTGGATACCAAAATTAATTATACTACGTCGATTTATGAACACTTTCTTTAAATTCATGTATCTAATAGTCATCTTATCTTCTATATAAAAGGGGTGGTCATTTGTTGTTTGGGATATCTCACTTAGGAGTTTAGTGAATTAAGTAGTTCTAGTTGTTATAATTTTTAGTACTTTTTATAATATAAGTTTATTTCTTTTTCATCATGTTTTTTACTTTTATTATGGAGTAGTCCTTTAATTCATTCTAGAGAAGAATAGAACTTAATATGGTTAAATTGAATTCATTTCAACCTCTTAATCTTTTATTCAATCGGAATGTTTGAATTATCATGTTCTTAATGCTAAGAGTAGATTAATCGCCTAATTCTTAGATTATGAGGTTTAATTAGATTTCGGGAGAAATTAATTAGATTAGTCATTGATAATTCATTATATAACTAGTCTTTCGACTTGTTTGTCGTTGTGGTTGGAAAATACACAACACCGTATGCGATTGTAAGGAAAATCTTAATGTGTTATTTTGTTGATTAATCAATTATCACCGTGAGGTAAAAATTGAGGCAAAATAATAGAAAAATGAAGGAGCGTGAGCCACCGTGTCATTTAATTATCCTAGATCGACAATCCGAGGGAATAGAATATAAGAGTAAGATATGATGAAGATTAATTTCATGTTAAGGGAAATTCGACTCTATAACAAAATTTATCTTAAACTAAAAATCTATTTTTGCTGTTGTTTTGCTCTTAGTTCTATTTCTTACTATTAATATAAGTAAATTTATCTCTCTGTGGGACGATACTTGAAAATTTATCATTATATTATTTGTTTCGACCGTATATACTTGCTATCATTAAAATTATTTAAACAAGTTTTTGGCGCCGTTGCAAGGAAGATCCAATTTTCTTAGTTAATTTAGGATTAGAATTTTGAGTCTTTTCTTTTCTTTTTAGATTTTAATGTCTGATTTTATTTTTTAAAAAGTACTATATCATTGTCTTCTTCCTTGATATCATTTGTTCATGTATCGATTAGTGCGGTCACCTTTATTTTCTTGTGATCCAAAGATTGAAAGGACATTGAAAAACTTGCGTGCTAGAAGAAGAGCACAAGAAGCAATAGAAGAAGAAGCCATGGACCCACAACAACAATAATTGCCTCTACCTCCACCGATTGTGACAGTAGCCAATGATGACAATAGGGCAATCAAAGATTGGGTTGTACCTCTTGCAAGAGGGTTACAATGTAGTATTATTGCACCACCGGTGGATGTGACCCACTTTGAGCTTAAACCAGTTTTATTTAACATGTTACAAGCTATAGGATAATTTAGTGGATCACCAACTGAAAATCCTAATAGGCATATCATCAATTTCTTATCGGTGGCCGATATGTGTAAGCAACTTGGTGTCTCTGACGATGCTTTTCGCCTTCACTTATTTTCATTCTCATTAATAGGAAGTACGAAAGAGTGGTTGTCATTATTAGATGCAATTACCACTTGGGATGAATTGTCTGAAAAATTTTTGTTAAAATATTTTCCTCCTTCTAAAACTGCTAGATTATGTAACCAAATTATATCTTTTTTGCAGTTTGATGGTGAGTCTCTCTTTGAGGTATGAGAAAGAATTAAAGAATTGTTGAAAAAGTGTCCCAACCATGGTATAAAAAAAGGGATGCAACTTCAAACTTTCTATAATGAGTTCTTGGGGCAAACAAAGAGCATAGTTGATGCGAGGACCAATAGATCATTTCTTAGGAAGAGCCCACATGAAGCTTTTCAACTGCTAGAATTGATGGTTCCTAGCAACCACCATGCAACACAAGGAAGGCACCCAAGGAGGATTACCGAAGTTTTAGAATTAGATGCACTTACTGCTTTATCTGCTCAGGTTAATCAAGTTCAAAATTTTAATATGCAAGGACAAGTTAAGGCTGTGGAGCAAGGTGTGAATGGTGTGGACAAGGACATTCTATAGGTCAATGTGCAATAGATCAAGTTAACTACGTGGGCAACTTTAATAGGAACAACAATCCCTATTCTAGTGCTTACAATTCGGGTTGGCGCAATAAGCCCAACTTTCCATGGAATAATTTTCCACAATCGGTTGCTGTCCTACTAATCCACCATCACCATCACAGTATTCTCGGCCCCCTTCACTTCTTTTTCAGCCACAACAACCGTATTTGATCCAAATGTCCAATTCTATGCAACAAACTATGCAACAATTTATGCAGAATTAGCAACAACAACAACAATTTATGCAACAAGTTGTATTGCAATTAAACAAGGAACCAAGTGAGCAACCCAAGGGTGTACTTCCTAGCCAACCAGAATAACCAAAGGAAGATGGTCAAAAGCATCGCAAAGCCATAACAACACGGAGTGGTATTACTTTACACGTACTAGTTCAACTCAATGAAGTTAAGGAAAAAGATGAAAAGCTAAACAATGAGCATGAACCCATTACATTGGTTAGCTTACTCTGGAGCAAAGGCAAAGAGAAAGATGAGGCACATATAGAAGAAGTTGGAAAAAAAGTACCATTTCCTTCTAGACTGAGGAAACAAAGTGACGAAAAATACTTCAAAAAATTTCTCGATATATTTAAGAAATTACAAATTAACATATCTTTCATTGAAGTTCTTGAACAGATGCCTAATTATGTAAAATACTTGAAGGATATTCTAGCAAAGAAAAGTAGAATATAGGACAATGAAGTTGTGACCATGATAGAGGAATGTAGTGTTGCCCTCAAAAAAACTACCTCCTAAGATGAAAGACCCGGGCAAATTTGTGATTCCATATTCAATTGGAGGAAATGTTCATTGTAATGCTTTATGTGACTTAGGTTCATGCATTAATCTTATGCCTTTTTCTATTTTCAAAAGGTTAGGGATCCAGGACATGGCTCCTACCAACACCACACTCTAGTTGGTTAACCGGTCATTGGTATATCCTAAAGGAGTCATTGAAGATGTTTTAATAAAGGTTGGCAAGTTTGTCTTTCTTACAAATTTTGTGGTGCTCACAATGGAAAGAAGGAATGACAATATACCACTCATCGTCGGGAGAGGTTTCTTGGTAACTGGGAGAATACTAATCGACGTAGCTGCTAGAAAAGTTACACTTAGGGTAAACAACAATTATGTCACATATAACATATTTAAATCCATGAATTGCTCGGATGCAACACATGATTGTTCTAGAGAGAACTATTTGATAAAATAATGTACGAAGGAGATCAGTTGAATAATTTATTACATAAGGCCATATATTCTCTTTGTGAAGACGATACTGATGTGGAAGAGATCGTAAAAGTATTAGATTCACAACTGATCTTGCCTAGGAGATTCAGAGTTGTGGAAACCTTAGATCTATCAATCTACAGATTGTTACCATCAGTTGAAGTACCACCTATTTTGGAGCTAAAGAAACTGCTAAAACATCTCAAGTATACTTTCTTAGGGCCTAATGACACTCTTCTTGTTATTATTTCTTCAAAGCTTACTATGTTGCAAGAAGAGAAGCTGATTAGAATGCTTAAGGATCACAAGTCAGCTATTACTTGGACTATAGTCGACATAAAAAGGATCGATCCATCCTTTTGTATGCATAGTATCAACTTAGTGGATGGATGTAGTCCAACTGTAGAGCACCAATGACGACTCAACTCCAACATGAAAGAAGTGGTCAAGAGGAAATTATTAAGTGGTTGGATGCCGGAGTGATATATCCCATTGCTGATAGTAGTTGGGTAAGTCTAGTACAGTGTTTACCAAAGAAAGGAGGTATAACTGTAGTAAAGAATGAGAAATAGGCATCTGGCTGTAGACGTTAAACCAAGCACTTCTTGGGAGGCAACCCAAAAATGGGTCAAGTAAAAATTTAATTATTCATGATAATCATCCATCGACTAATTGGTTGAAGGAGTTCTCTTTCACTTCTTTCTCTTTGTTTTTATTTTTATCAACATTGAGGACAATGTTTAGTTTAAGTGTGGGGGGATGCCTTAATATTGTGCATATTGTTCATGCTCAACTCATGTTTATATATATATATATATATATATATATATATATATATATATAGTGAGTGTAGTTTAGTGTAAAAATTTTATTATGCAACAATATTTTAATCTCTTGGTTCAATGATAGATACATGTGAATTAGTCTTACCTTTCTTGGGAAAACTGAATAATTGATATGAGGGATGAAGTGAGTAAATGATTGCACTTGAGAGTTGGTTCTCTACCTTATATTATTTTCACAATCCTTTGTTTTAAATAATTTTAATGAATGTTTTGAAATAGGAAAAATCCTTTAATCATAAGAATTTACATGACAGCTCTGGTTGTTTTAGGTTTGTCCTAGAAAATTATTTTTCTTCTTTAAGAAAAACAAAAAATGAATAAATTAGAGCAACGACTACTTTGATGAGTAACCGAGCCTTTGCATATTGGCACTTTGCTGAGTAACCGGGCCTTTGTAACTCAATAATTATGAGGGGTCTTTTTTTCTTCTTCAAGAAAAACAAAAAAATGAATAAATTAGAGCAACGACTACTTTGTGGAGTAACCGAGCCTTTATAACTTAGTAATTATGGGGGTTCGCGTCAAAAGGTAAAGCTAGTTATCTCTGTTTGCATATTGGCACTTTGCTGAATAACCGGGCCTTTGTAACTCAGTAATTATGAGGGGTCACATTAATAGGTAAAGCTGGCTATTCTTTAAAAAAGAAAAATTAGAGCGATGACTACTTTGCTGAGTAGCCGGGCCTTTGTAACTCAGTAATTATGGGGGTTCACGTCAAAAGGTAAAGCTAATTATCTTTGTTTGATGTGCAAGTATACACGGTCGAAACAACTAATATAATGATAAATTTCCAAGTATCATCCCACGGAGAGATAAATTTACTTATGTTAATAATAGGAAATAGAACTAAGTGCCAAACAACAACAAAAGATATTTTTAGTTTAAGATTTGCCTTACAATCGCATACGGTGTTGAGTATCTCCCAACCACAATGACAAACAAGTCGAAAGACTCGTCATATGATGAATTGTCAATGACTAATCTAATTAATTTCTCCCGAAGTCTAATTAAACCTCATGGTCTGAGAAATAAGCAATCAATCTACTCTTAGCATTAAAAATATGATAATTCAAACAATCCGATTGAATAAAAGAGTAAGAGGTTGAAATGAATTTAATTAAATCATGTCAAGTTCTATTCTTCTCTAGAATGAGATAAAGGACTACTCTATAATAAAAGTAAAGAACATGATAAAAAAGAAATGAACTTCTATTATAAAAGGTACTAAAAATTACAACAACTAGAATTACTTAATTCACTAAACTCTTAAGTGAGATATCTCAAACAACAAATGGCCACCCTTTATATAAAAGATAAGATAGCCATTAGATACATGAATTCAAAGAAAATGTTCACAAATCGACGTAGTCTAATTAGTTTTTATGCCCAATCAAGTTTGCAACTCCTCAACTTGCTCAACCAAGCTTTAAGTAATGCACCCCAAAACCATCAACATTCTTCCTTTTTTTAAACTTTGTGAACTCCTTGTAGTAACCATTAGGTGGGGCCTAAGTACCATAACTTTTAATTCCTAAGCTTAATTTGTCTCGTCTTTTTCTACATTGAAACTCAAAAGTTAAATAAATTTAATAAAATATTAATTAATTAAAAAATAAAGTAAACTATCACCTAATTAATAATAATTATCACGGGATGTCCAAGGTCGCATTAAAAATATAGGTAAATATTGTATACTTTAAACATTTAACACAGCTTTGACACAAAGACGGTCAAGTTGTTGATTTGATAAAGGCACTGAACAAGAGGTAAATTTTTTGCATAACAATAGAAGGACTGCGTATCTTAAAAAATGGTTATAGTAAATAGTATTGAAAACTGGTTTTCTCAATTGCTAGTTGCTCACAATTTTACAATTTCATGCACCAAGGATCATGATGATTGGTAAGATTTTACAATTTCATGTATCAAGGATCATGATGATTGGTAAGATTTAAACTAAACCTTAAGAAGCGTCTAAAATATAACTGCACCTTGAATAAACCTTTGAACCCCCTCAAGCACACAGGAGCTCTTATCCCTTCCCTGATCAGTTACAAGTCCGCCACAACATCCTTCATTTCCATTCGTGCTCTTGGGGGAGAATCAATAGAGCATTTCACACCAATCTCCAAGATTGTTCGCAGACCACTCCCTACAAGTATGAAGCAGTTGTCTCTCCCTTTGCGAAAGTAGGAGGGTGTCTACAATGTTCAAAACACCATCTGGGAGTGTTGTCTTCACGTAGTTATGAAGGTTTAGGCCGTCCATGAACATGTCATTTGTCGGCCTTTTGCCTGTAATCATCGCCAGCAGAACAATTTCAGAGCTGTAAATGTCTCCTCGCACAGAAGGCCTGCTGCTCATTGAATACTCTACAACATACACAAGCAGTAGACCATGTTACTAAAATTGGGTCGATTTCCCCATGAGACAAACAAGAACATGAAAATAAAAAATGAGTATTTTATTATCAACCGCTAGAGTTTTACAAGCCTGCCATCCTAAAAAATTACATAAACCCATCATCAGTAGAACAATGGTAATAGAATTTAACACAATTACAGAAAGAAAGAAAAGATTAAAAGCGAACGAACTGTTCGTTAAAAATTGTTACCCGGTGCAATGTACCCAATAGTGCCCAGTATCCTCATAGAAATGCTCTGAGTTTCTGAAAGACTGCTACTGTTATGAACAAGGAACCTGGCTAACCCCAAATCAACAACGCAGGCAGTCATATCACGATTAAGAAGAATGTTGCTAGGCTTGAGATCGCAGTGGACAATTCTCGGCACACAATCATGGTGAAGATACTTCGACACACAAGCAACATCAATGGCTGGCTAAATCACTGGAGAAGACTCAGGCGGCCGCTCATGCCATTGTGAAGCCAACTCTCAAGATTTCCATTGGACATGTACTCAAATACTAGAGCTCTGAACTCGTTCCCCTGGTAATCGAGACTTGAACACGAGGTGAGCACCTTCACTAGATTCCTGTGTCAAATGCGTCTCAAAGACTCGCATTTGGCGGTGATGTTGGGATTTACCAAAACATGGCAGCTGATACCTGCCAGTGCCGGAAGGTCAAGGCAAAAAGAATTTCCTACAAAAATGGACAAACCAAATTTTACTTAAAAAACCTTAAATTTAGGGAAAAACTACAAGACAAACGGTCGGATCAAATTCACAATTTCACAACTTGATACAGAAATATTCACATGAAAACAAACTCCTCAATAGCAATATATTTTAATTTTTACACAATTGGTATTAACCACAAATGAATAAAAGAACAAAAAAATACTATAGATTAAGAACTTTGCGAGGTTAACATTGACGATTGCAAACAAATTTCAATAAAACATTCACATTTCTTCAATCCACACAATTTTTCTTTATCCCCCATGGCTCTTTTTCTCGAAAACCCAAAACCAAAGAAGAAAAGCATTTGACGTTGCTTTTATTCCTTTCAACGAAGCAAATCTATAAAATCTTGGTTTTTGCCCAAAATAGGGTTGCAATTTCATGTGTTTACAGAGAGGGACAACCCAACAAGCTTCCCCCTTCCCAACTCCATGAAATACTTCTAGCCAACATGAGAAGCTCCATCCACCTGCTCCATTTGTGTAGTAAACATGTTTCTCTTTTAGCCAACTTTAGTCATTATGTCTGAAATGTTCATTTTAGTATAAATTTTTGTTAACTTGAGAGATTTACTTTTAGAAATTTTTGTTAGCTCTTATCCAGTGATATCTCACATCAATGTATTTGCTCCTTAAATTAAAACTTAAATTCTTATTCAAGTGAATTGCACTCTGGCTATTACAGTGTACAGTGCATCTCTCCTGCTTAACACCAATTTCATTCAAAAATTTCTTCATCCATAGCATCTCCTTGAAAGCTTCTATAGTAGCAATAAATTTGGCTTTAGTTGTGGATAATGCAACACACTTTTACAACCTAGACTACCATGATACAACCCCATTGGCAAAATTAACAACAAACCCAAATGTTGACTTTCTTGTCTCCAAGTTTCCTACCATGTCTTCATCGATGGAGCCCGCCAACAAATGTTTATCACTTTCAAAACACAAACACATTTTAGATGTACCTCTCAAGTACCTCATTATCAATCTAACTGCTTGTCAATGTTCATTGATCGGATTTTCTAAATGTCTGCTAACAATTCCAATTGCATATGCTATGTCCAATCCCGTACAAACCATAGCATACATCAAACTACCAACTGCAAAAGCATAAGGAACCTTTGTCATTTCTCTCATCTCTGTTTCACTTAAGGCACTTTTCTTCAACTTAAAGTGGCCCCCAAGTGGAACTTCAACCTGCTTGCATCTGTCATGTTGAATTTTTCAAGTATATTTTCTATGTACTTTTCCTGTGACACCCAAAGCCTTCTAATTCCCCTGCACGCCGAAGTAGACATTCCCAAGATTTGTTTTGTTGATCCCAAATCCTTCATTGCAAAAGATTTATTCAAGTTCTTCTTTAAATTTGCAATCTTGGCTCCATCATGTCCTTCAATCAACATGTCATCCACATAAAGCAAGATGTCACCATCATTAAACATGTTATCCACATAAAGCAAGATGTCACCATCATCAAACTTTCTGATAAATGTACAGTGATCAGAAACAAACTTTTATACCCATTCCTTTCTATAAAAGAATCAAACTTTTTATACCACTATTTAGGAGGTTGCTTCAAACTATACAAACTTTTTTCAGTCTGCATACTATCTGTTTCTTTCCTCAGACTTTAAAACCCTCTGGTTGCTCCATGTATATGGTTTCCTCAAGATCACCATAAAGAAAGACCGTCTTCACATCTAACTATTCAACTTCCAAATCTAAACTTAAAGCCAAAGCCAAAACAATTCTAATAGAAGACATTTTAACAACAGGAGAAAATTTTTCATCGACATCAATACCTTTTTCTATCTCAAGCCCTTCACCACCAACCTTGCCTTGTACCTTGGTTGTGTATTGTTTTCTTCATGTTTGATCCTGTAGACCCATTTATTCTTTAATACTCTCTTCCCTTTACGAAGATCCAACTCATAAGTGTGATTATCATGCAAAGATTTCATCTCATCTTGCATTGCCTTCATCCCCTTCTCCTTTTCTACATGAGCTTTGAGCTCACAAAATTTTTTTAATTCTCTACATTCAGTGATTTTTACATATTTTGATGATGGATATCTTGTTGATGGAATTGGTTTACGAGCTGATCTCCTCACATTAGTTAGTTCCCTTGATCAAAATCCTTCTGTTCCTGTCCAACATCATTAACAAATTCATTAGAAATATTACGAGCCACCTCATCCTCACCCTCATCATCACTAGGTGAGGGAATAATTGTGTCATCCTGAGCCTCCTCGTCACTTCTAATTAAGGTTGAAGGTTATTTTATCTTTTCCAAGCTTTCTTGTGATTTTGTTTGAGGAACTTCTTCCTTGCCAAAGTCCTCAACTATTTGATCCTCCCTAAAAAGTACATCTCTTCTTCAAATCAGTTTTCTATTTTTAGGATCCCAAAGTTTGCATCCAAATTTATCATCATCACATCCCAGAAAAATATATTCCACGGCGTTAGAGTCAAACTTAGCCCTTTGTTCCTTGGGCACATGTGCAAAGGCCTTACAACCAAAAACTCTAAAATAAGAATAACTTTTTTACCACTCCAAACCCTTTCTCATATGTCACTATCCAGGGCATGTGTAGGAGATCTATTGATCAAATAACAAGTCATGCTCATGGCCTCACCCCAAAAGCTTTTAGGCAACTTAGTTGAAGACAACATACTTCTAATCCTTTTAGAGATGGTCCTATTCATTCTATCAACCACTCCATTATGTTAAGGAGTATAAGGAACCGTCTGCTCATGCCTAATCTCATGTTTGCTACAATATTCATCAAATTCCACAAAATAATATTCACCACCATTATTACTTCTAAGGCATTTTAAGAGCTATCCTATTTCTGTTTCACTAATACATGAAAATTCTTAAAGATGCCAAAAACATCATTTTTCTTTTTCACACCATAAGCCCACACTTTCCTAGATATATCATTAATGAAAGTGACAAATAAATAGAACCAACAAGAGATTTTACCTCTATATGCCCACACACATCAATGTGTACTAACTCAAGAACTTCTGACTTTCTTGTACTTGTTCTTGCAAAGGATGTCCTATGTTGTTTGCCCACCAAACAATGGTTACATGGACTAATTTTGATGTCCTTGACCTTGGGAAGGAGATTTAGCATTTTTAATGTCTCTAGTCTCTTCTCACTCATCTAACCCAATCGATAGTGCTGCAAATTAGTAGTGGATTCAATTGAGGATATATTAACCCCCCTTGAACTATACCCATCTCAGTCTTGTACAGACTACAACACTTCTTCCCTTTAGCAACAACAAGAGCACCTTTCACAAGTTTCTACACACCTTGTGTAAATTGTGAACCAAATCCTTCATCATCGAGCACTACGATTGACAACAAACTCATCCTTAAATTTGGAATATATTTGATATGTTTAAACACCAATTTGTAACCCATATTTGTTACTATATGCACATCTCCAAGTTCCACAATTATGGAAGTATCACTATTTTCCATCTTCATTACACCCAAATCCAAAGGTTTATAAGTAGTAAAGAAATTTCTGCTTTGAGCTGTATGGAATGATGGTCCCGAGTCAACTACCCAACTAGCATCACAATTAGCCATCAAACAATCATTTCCACAATCAGAAAGAATTAATAAGTCATCACGTACAACATTATTATCATTTTCTCCTTGATCATTTTCTTCTCACCTCATCATTCAGTAAACTGCTTGTTACCATGTCCATTGTGAGTTTTCCATCCAGAGCAGGATTGCTCAAAGAGATCACCAATGAGTAATAATACTCTTTATCTCATTCAAATGCTCACTCTTGTCATTTCCATCCTTATACCTCAAGTTCACTAATTTCCCTATCAAAAGCCTCTCATAAGCTTCTTGGAGTTTATCCCATATAGCTTTTGAAGATGTCAATTTAGAAACATGATAATACACAACTTCATCTACCCATTGTCTCAAACTGGCCCTAGCCTTCTTATCCAACTTATTCCAGTCTTTATCAATCACCTCTGCCAGTTTTTTACCAATGATAAGTTCATACAAATCCTTGGAATATAGATAATCAATCATTTTTCCTTTCCAATAGTGTCAGCTACTCGTCCCTTAAGAGACATCATCTTAACATATTTCCCATCAGCCATCTTGTTGAAATATAAATCACAAACACACCAACTAGGCTCTTAGAAATTTCATCAAACACTTAGTACGCAAAAAATATCCACAACCCAAAATTTACTACAGCCAAGCAACCTGGCTTTGATACTACTTGGGATTAACCAAATATGTAAATCCTCATTTCAACACATAAAGGTTAAGAAGTATGGGGATGACGCCTGCCCAATGCCAGAAGGTCAAGGCGAAAAGAAATACCAACAAAAATGGACAAACCAAATTTTACGTGAAAAACCTCAAATTTGGGGAAAAACCATGGGGCAAACAGTCGAATCACTATATCACAACTTGATATATAAAATATCCACCGGAAAACAAACTCCTCAATACCAATTTATTGTAATTTGTACACAATTGTTATGAACCACAAATGAATAAAAGAACAGAAAAATATTACAAATTAAGAACTTGGCAAGGCTACTATTGAAGATTACAAGAAAATCTCAACAAAACTTTACCTTTGTTTAATCCACACAATTTTCTTTTTCCCTTCGTGGCCCTTTTTCTTCGAAACCCAAAACTAAAGAAGAAAAACGTCTGACGTTGCTTTTATTTCTTTCAACAAAGCATATCTACGAAATCTTAGCTTTTGCCTAAAATAGGGTCATGTATTTACGGAAGAGGGACATCCCAACAGGTGAAACTCTTGGACGCTCCTTCTTGTTGCCCCTTGAACACCTTGATGCCAACAATGGCCTCGAAACAATCTACGCTCCCAGAGCCGAGCAAGTTGAAGCAGGAAAAGCCTGAGGCTGCTTTATAAAGATCGAAAAGTGAAACTTGCACATATTGGTCAAATATGGGCAGGGTTGCCACGGTGGTATTCACCCTGTGTCGTCTCTTGAAATAAAGAGAAGCTATGCCTAATATCAGTAGACATAAAAAAGCAGTGGCCAGCAAAATTGCAAGTAATTTCTTATTTTTGTTGCGATGAACCGATTCCTCAAGGGACTGGTCGATATCCATATAAATCAATGTTGTCCGATTACTCAAACCAAACTATGTTTGGGGAAGCAGTCAACAACGCGGGAACCATCCCGTGCAAGGAGTTGAATCTCAAATCCAGGTAAAAGGATGCAACATGTGAGTAATCTCTAGTTATAGCCTGTGGAATTTCTCCAGTTAGCTGATTGTTGGAAAGATCCAACCATTCAAGAAGAGTAGACTTTATTAGATTTCATATCAAATCATCGAGTAAATTAAACTAGATAAATGAAATAGCGGAAGCGTACCTGAAGCCATAAAGAAACTAAAGTCTGAATCCAAGAAGAGTTTTTAAAACCTGAATTCTCAGTTATGGATCTTCCAAATCCAAGACTAGTTTTCTAAACCAAAGTTCTGGACAATGGGATACCAGAACGAAAACCAGATATGAATTCAGGGACCATAACCTCCTTATTTATAGCCTTAGTTCCATAAATTCAATTCCACCCATTACGAAAGAGAATTTATGAAAAGGTATCTACACATTGAATTCCACACTTTTCTCATTAAATTCCACACTTTAATTTATGGCTCATAACCCTTAACTTTAGTAGATCAATTTAATTTAGCCAACCTTATATAATAACATATGATACAATTCCTGATTCATGTATATATTTATGTCCAATTTCCAACAATCTCCCACTTGGACTTAATATATACACAAAATAATTGTATAACTTTATGAGCTCCAAACATATGTCATTATACCAAAATAACAATCTCGTCCATTAATCAATGTCAATATAGGATCAAGGCGATTTTCGTCACATTGAGCGTAACTAAACCTTCCATGGTCACATACACCAACATAATCAAATGACATAGATCAAGTATGGATGTGTAGCATGAAAATTACATGTAATTTGATCTGAACATGCCTATTTTCAACTGGTCCAACCTTATGAGATCACCAAAATACCAAAACAGAGTGAACCTTAAACCAAAATACTGCAGTTCAATACAAACTCCCACTAAAGTAACATATCATCAAATGATACAATACCCATCTGAGCAACATGCTCATGAAAGACCTTGGGTAGTAATCCTTTAGTAAGCGGATCCGCAACCATGGAGTTTGTTCCAATATGTTCTATTGATACTTTACCACTCTGAACTCTTTCTTTCACAACAAGAAACTTGATCTCTATATGTTTTGATTTAGATGAGCTCCTGTTGTTATTTGAATATGATACTGCAGACTGATTGTCACAAAATATCTTAAGTGGTCTTTCAATATTATCAACAATACGCAGCCCTGTGACAAAATTCCGCAACCATATTCCCTGATTGGATGCCTCATAACAAGCTATGAATTCGGCTGCCATAGTGGAAGAAGCTATGAGTGTCTGCTTAGCACTTTTCCAAGAAATAGCTCCGCCAGCTAGTAGATAGACATAGCCAGAAGTGGATCGACGACTATCTTGACATCCAGCAAAATCGGAATCAGAATATCCTGTGATCTCAAGTTGATCTGATTTCCGATATGTGAGCATGTAATGTTTTGTTTTCTGAAGATACCTCATGACCCTTTTGGCTGCTATCCAGTGATCCAACCCTGGATTACTTTGATATCTGCCCAACATTCCAACAATATACGCAATATCTGGACGCGTACAAACTTGAGCATACATAAGCACATTTTCTATATATGTCTTTTTAGATAATCCAAGTATACATCGATCACGATTCCGATGTATTTGAATTCCTAATACAGAAGAAGCATTACCAAGATCTTTCATTTCAAATTTCTTTGACAAAAGATTCTTGGTTTCGTGCAAAAATCTATATTATTACTAACAAGTAATATATCATCAACATATAAAACCAGGAAAATATACTTACTCCCACTAAACTTATAGTATATACAATCATCAATCACATTCATCTCAAAACCAAATGAAAGAATCACTTGATGAAATTTGTGATACCATTGACGAGAAGCCTGTTAAGTCCATAGATAGATTTCTTTAATTTGCAAACCATATTCTTTGAACCTCCCGATACAAAGTTTTTCTGGTTGCACCATATAAATTGTTTCATCAATGTCACTATTTAGAAACGCAGTCTTTACATCCATCTGATGTAACTCAAGGTCAAAGTGTGCCCTTAATTTTAGTAGATCAATTTAATTTAGCCAACTTTATATAATAACATATGATTCAATTCGTGATTCATATATATATTTATGTCCAATTTTCAACAGAGGCAGCTCCAATAGGATTGAAGGAATTGAGCCGCTCAGATTATTAAACTCGATATTCAGATTGTCTAGGCGTTTACAATTACCAATTTCTCTCGGTATCGGTCCAGAAATGATGTTGCTAAATCCAAATAACGTAACTTACTATTATTGGCACAAATGTTGTTCGGAATCTTGCTAGCAATCTGATTGGAAGATAGATACAAAATTTCTAGGAGTGGCAACTCGGATAGTGTTATGAATATTGTTAGCATTGTTAGTAGAATAGTAGGGTTGTTAGTAGGGGTAATTGAGTAGGGGTGTTTGGTTAATTTTACTAGGAAAGATGCCTACAAAAGGGCAGAATTGTGTAACCACTTTGTTTTGAAAATCAAATTCACCCTCTTGGAGATTGCTCCACCTCTTCCCACCTTTCTTGGAACCCAAGGAACAGGGCGTCCTGGTTCTTCTTCCTTGGTTGCTAAAATTACAGCCCTTCTTCCATCCTTCTTGCGGTTGATCTTCATCCCTTCTCTTCCAGGAAGTTCGCCCTCAAGATGGCACCAGCAAAACAGAGTTCCAAGCCTTCCAAGGGCAAGGAATTGGTTGTGGAGCTTGGAGGAGAAACACCTTCCAAATAGTGATGAAGGTATTGAACTCTCAGCTTATTGAAGCAAAGATCCAGATGCTTGAGACGTTTACATCTAGCCAGATTGCCACGATGAACCGGTCCTGAAAAGTAATTCTCTGAACGAATTAAGGTACAACGCTCTAGGAAATCTTAAACTCAAGAATTAAGCCATACCTGGAATTCCATAGGGATCGAGGGAACCACTAAGTTGGTTCCAACGCAGATCCAAGTGTTCTAGTTCAGTGAACTCCTGGATTTCAAATATTGGCATCCAAAGTTGAAAGGCTTCTGCAATGTTCTATAAAAGTGCTCTCCACTTCTTGGAACCAATTAAACGACAATTCGACAAATTGAAAGCTTCATGGGAAAGGCGTGCTGATATTGGAGGTCGAAATGCTATTGTAGAATATGTTGTGGGAGAAGCCAATGTTCGACAAGTGTTGGAGAGGCATGAGGTCGCCAAAGTGTAGCCTGCCAAAGATATCGCAACCGTGAAGCTCCAAGACGACGACATCGCCACGGCTGGAACAGACAACGCCATACCAGGAGCAAACATCTGACGTGTTCCGTCCCCAGTCTTGGTGCAATAACGTTGAGTGTCATGTTTATTGATGGGTTTTGGAAAGACAGCAGTGCATCGGCCTGGCTGATAATAGTGGGTGGTCCATGACGGCCATCTGATCGCACAACTGCGTCTCTGCAAAAAATAAAAAAGAAAACAAAATGAGACCAAAAGAAAGTTGATCTCTCGGAACTCCCATTTTGATTCAAGCAGCTAAACGCACTCTGTTTTGCCAATTCACACTCCAAATGCAACAACTTCAACAAATAAACTTGAAAAAACTTAAATAATAAATAAAAAAGCAGAATTTTTGTTTGAGTGACAATTACAGATCACTGACACTTAAAGCTGTAAATTTATATCATAATAAATTATGTTGTTTTCTTTTTGTCATTATAATCCATTGGTTTTGGGATATGTTTGTTTTCTTTTGTTCATTACGATGGAGCCACGTTTAGCTCCGCCCCGGAGCGATGTCAGTGGAGACACATCTCCACCGTCGATCATCCTGAAAATCGACGGCGGAGACGCCGGCATCACTCCGGGGAAGAGCTAAAATTTTTTCATCACGATGATGTTTGTTTCTGATCAGATTTTGGAATTAAATTCACGAAGTTCCCAAAGTTCAGCAAAAGTGACAAGTAAGTTATAAGATTTTGGAATTAAATTCAGGAAGTTCCCAAAGTTCAGCAAAGGTGACAAGTAAGTTATAATATTAAATATAAATATGTTCATGTGTTCACTAATTCTAAGTGATTCTGTTTTTCAATTACTTCACTTTATAGTATCTATTGAGTAAAGTTTTGGTGTAATAGAAGCTTGACGAAGTTCCCAGCGTAGACCGGTCGGCAAGCTAATGGTCGATGTTGCTGTGATAACGCAGACGAATGCAGACGATGGAGCAATAAAACGGATAAGGGTTTCATGTTTGATGCTTATCATTTATTTTTTCACCAAACACTCCAGCTTTATTTTACTCATTTGTCTGTTTTTCAATAAATTATAACAGTGGGCCTTCTTGTGTATCTAAAGTTGTATTTGGCCACTATTATCATCAGCCCATCATCCTCAAGTCGATGTTCATCTTTATTTACCAAGTTATACATTTTTTAAAATGTTTGTGTTATATTTATTAATACAAATGTGTTAATGCATATTTTATATTTTATTTATATTAGCAAACTAAAATGCTTACACTTGCTTTACTAATTACACCATTGAAGTTAATATTTATAGTCATGTAAAATATTTTATATATTCATCCCAATTTATTTTAAATGTATTGTTGATATAATTTTTAAATTATAACCATTTATGTAATTGCTCTTTACAGTTGTTGCTTTAATTTTAAGAATGTAAATGATAGGATTAGAATTTAATTTTGGAAGAAAAATAGAACAAGTTTGTATAATTAAAGTGTCTACTTAGTTATTATAATTTAAAATTTAAAACGACGTTTTTAAAGTAGCCCACACATTGTGGAGAGCTATTGGCTAGTCATTAATAATATAAAAAAGGTGGTTTTCTTTCCCGTAACAAGTCCACAATTTTTAGAAATTTTTTCTTGAATTTATAAAATTTTATAGGGAAAATAATCTTAACTGTCAAATTATTATAATGGTTAGATTTAAATCCATGAGATTCTATTATAACTATAGCAATGAATTACATTTCTTATAATGATCGTTAGATTATTATAACAATTAAAATTAGATATATAAGATTCCTAATTTAACCATAACTATGAATTACTTCTTAGTTTAACTATAACAAATTAAAATAATTAAGATTACTTTACTTTTGTATGGAATATATAATATTATACATGATGTTCTCTATCATACATTGTTTCCTGCATCAGCATTTCTAATAGAAAAATTATACTAAATTATAAAATATATGATAACTCCTATGATTAATTAATTGTTTATTTTTAGAATTATGTTAACAAATGTAAAAATTTTTAAAAATTGAAAAATTATTATAATTTATTATATATTTTCTGGAGTTTTAAATTATATACAAGTTATAATAAAGAAATTATTGTAATAAAATTTACATGAAAAACTACTTAGTAGAATTTGGGCGTACATGTTAATGGATTATAAAATTAGGTAACTAATTGATGAAAAAATTAATATTTTTATCATAAGTTACTATATTCAAAATAATTATACATGAAGTCTGTGCAATACGCGTTATCACGAATTAGACATAGAAACCTTAACAAGTTATATGGCCATATTTTATATATTTTATGTAGAATCATAAAAGTTTTCCTAAACTAGGATATAGTGTTTGGCAAGGTTAGCATTTTTCACGCTAGAATTGTAAATTATGATGTGATTGTTTGTAGCAAAAAATTAATATAAAATTTATTAAAGTTGAAATCAAAATTATATGATTTACTTTACTATTATAACTAGTCTATGTCACTTTATGCACAACTTATGTTAGAGATAGATTATAATTTTATAGATAAATCTTCATTTAACAAGGAGATAGACTATAATGGTATGATATTTTAGAGATTGCCTCTGATTTTTTAGATAGATTCTAATTGAATGAATAAATTATTGTTACAATAAGCTCATGTTTTTATCTTAATTTGTTGAATCTCCTTTTTTTTATTGGAGTGTGATCTTTAGTTCTCATTTTATTAATAAAAATAGATATTGAGAAATATGTAACAAAGTACAATGAGGCTTGAAGATTCGAAATTTTAAAAGTACCAAGTAGCTGCAAAGCTAAAAAAGTCTTCATGCTTCCACATATATTAGTGTGTCTATCGTATAAAGTCTCTACGTGCCCAACACTTCAGAACTTAATTACGAACAATCAAATAAGATAGAGATTACAAACAAAAAATTAAAATTGTGTTTATTTTTCATGCAGAAATTCTATAGTTTAATATGAACTTGGGGAATTGTGGATGAAATTTTACATTGACTTTTAATTTCTATGCATGATTGCATGCTGCTAATAGGAACATTTGTCCATATTTTTACTTGCAATGTGCTTAATTCTTTCCTCTGCTAAAAAAGAGACGTCGCTTCTTTTCTTTTTTGTTTTTTAATTTAAGATAATTTAATTATTAGTTGAAACAACTGCCTTGAAGGAAACAAAAATTGAACTTGCCTGGATGCGTCTAGCTCAAGTCTTCACGTCCATGGTAGGAGGGATGCCATGTGTCACGGGCCGCTCTCTATGGGACAAAATTTTTCGCCCCAACAGCAAACCGCGCGGCGTGTTTCGCTCCCGAAACACCAGCCTCCCTTCAAAGTACGCAACAGAAACCCCACTACTCGTGTAGCGGGACGATCTCCTACAAGAGACCCGAAGCCACACCCCTGCGCTCCTGCAAATCACGATGCACGCCGAACACAAATACCGGCACCCAAATTGCCTAGTGCACGATATCGTTCGGTACCGATAGACAATCCTCAAAACATCCACAATAGCAAACCAAGCAAGTAGTATGTGGCGACCCTGATCGACCACCCAATGCCGACCCTGACACCAATCCCCTGATCGGTATCGCAGCAAGTTCCCGGAATCAAAGAACGCTGCTAGTACCCAAAGTCAGACGCCAACACCACAATTACGGAACCCCTGTTCCAACCTTGAATTAAACACAAAACAAGGATACAGCAATCACCCCTATGATCGCTTACACCATGGACATGCAAACCCCACGGTGTTCAACTCTTCCCTGAAGAGTAGCGAGAACTAGAGTACCCCCACTCACAATCGTCCTCACAAAACACAACCCCGAGCAGCCACCCACGACCTACTCGTTTACATGCAAAACCCTCAACCAAGTAATGCAAACTAGGTTATGCGAAGAACTACGTCGTACCTCCAATCACAGCACCACGACCAGCAACCCTATGCCGTCGAACTCGTGAAGAATCAACTCCCGGAATTGATCTGCAGCACTCCACGAACTTGGCTTGATGAGGTTTCTTTCTTCTCCACAAGAAAGAGCAGACGTTCCACCAAGACCCTTCTCAGCAGTTCTTCCTTTTTCCCTCACGTTGGCTTCCTCCTTTTATAGGAGTCTCCACGTTGTTGAACTCTCCCAAGATAAACTACAATCCGAGCATAATCTTTTCCCAAAAGATTATCTCCAAGATCTCCCACGAACCTGGACTCCCTCGACGTCTCAATTCGATCCAGCCCTGGGCGTGCTTATCTGCAAATTCAGTTGCAACCTTATCTCCAAGATTCCGATCAAGATCCATCTCTATCTCTATCGGCAAACAAAGTCCAGCGCTGGTAGTTAGTTACAACCACCACGTCCAACCACCCTGGCTCGACCCAAGTCTTCGGCTCGACCATCCAGCAACCTCGTGCACGTCCCAGACGCACCACCGATAACCCCTGCTACCGATAAGCCATCAGTACCGATCAACTCCATCCATCGATCATGTTGGTGCAGCCAGACCTTCGCTACCGATCACGTGCTCGCTCACCGCTCGTGCATGCTCGTTCGCCAGGTCTCGGTCACGTAGCGTGATACCGCAACTCGCTACCGCTACCTGCTCGCTACTTGAGTCGCACCGCACGCTGCACCGATGTCTCGGCAACGCTCGCTAGGCCTCGGTCATGGCTCGATCAAAATCCCGCTAGCGCCCCACGCTCGCGCACGCTGTACCGCTATCTCGGCAGCGCTCGATCACGCTCGCTCCTCGCTCGCGCACGCTAGCGATCGCACACCAGCATCGAACCAGCGCACACCCGGCACTCCGTGATCCGCACGCAGCGATCAACCTCGAGTCCTCGCGCTCGGTTCTCGGCACCAATGCTCGATCATGATCCGACGCCCAAGTGCTCGGTCACCAGCACCTGTCTCGATCATCTTGAGGTTTATCTGGTCTCCGACTGACTCATGCTCGGCACTTCGTTACTTGCAACTGCAACACCGTGTTAGCCTCAACCAGTTGTTTCACCACTCGAATAGCCCCGTGCTACTCGTGTCGGACCCGGCATGCATGGGAACAACTGCCCAATCCCGCGCACCCGGCACATCCTCGGACTAAGGCTGTAACACCATGCAACGTGTGGAACAAAATGAGTTTAGCAAAATGGAAAAAAAAACAAGGTGTTTTATAACCTAAGTATGAGATCTATCAATTTATTCTCATATTTAATATTTATTGGGGTGTGATCGCATTATAATTAAGAGTAAATTATAGATTTTTAATTTTGATTAACTACTTTTGAAAAGATAAATTAGACCCACTAATTTACATATTAGGCTGGGTGGATTGAGTGCTCGCTCAATTTAGTCTCCCATCTAGTATTTATTGAGGTAAAATCTTGTATGTAAGTTAATAAACTATAGATCTTCAACTTCAGTTAATGACATTAAAAAGAATAACTTAAGCTTAATAATTTGCATTATTGGTTGGGTCGTTAAACTACAAGTCTAAAAGAGTTGCATTTGAAGAAAACTTGGCAAAAGTTATAATCAAATTGAGGCTGCCCTCAGTTTTCCAAGCTGCTCCTTGTTTACAATTTTTTTAGAACTGTAGAAGCATAGTTTGATCTTAAAAACTGTGCAAGATGTACATTCATTATGATGTTACATGCTTGTCTTATATCTCGAGTAATAGATTATAACTACATATCCTTTTGGAACAAAAATAACTGCATTATGAATGCACAGTTCAAACCCAAAACTTAAAACCGTCCAGATCTGGTTAACCCTTATTTGTATTATTAACAATATAATCCCAATTTTGTAATTAATGTTTAAAATGACCTTTTTTCGTAAAACATTTTTTACATGTTAATTATATTTTAAAATTAGTATTTTTTAAAATTTGGTACTTTATAAATTAATTATAATTACTTGTCATTTTATCCTGTTATCCGATTTGAAATTATTTTTTATTAATATATGTATTATATTAAAATTATATTCAACTTTTAATTAAATTTATTTTATATTATAATATCATGCCTTTCTATATAGATATTTTTAATAAAGTATAATTTATATTTATTAAAATATCCTTGGTATACACTGCAGTCTATTCAATTTTATACTTATTACTTCATATATATTTTATTATTCTTTTTAAAAATTCATATATTTTAATTATAAATATTTATACTCTTCTTAGAGTTCGAATTCCCCCTCCTCAAATGATTTCACCAAATATAATTATTATTAATTTCAGTGTTGCGCAAGTATATGTGTCGACCACATAATAAAGTAGTGAACATGAGATTGTTTCTATGATGAGTTGTATAATTTTTCATATTTTATGCTACCTTATTTCAATTATTATTTAGCTCATATTAAGCAAGAGCAGAATTAATTGTAAAACTTTTCTAATCAAACCTAACAATCTGTGGAGGCAAGTACTTCAATTATCTACTCAACTAAGGCTAAACTAATCTAAATACAACAACTGCAATATGAGGCTTTCTTTCAATTAAACATGTATCTAAAATTTTCAACTTTACTTGCCTACTTTATAACCTAATATTATACTTCCACCTAATTATACATTTATTAGTGTTGATAACTAAAGAAACATATGTAACTGTAATGGACTATTGCATCTTATTACAACTAATCACTTTATTTAAATTATTACATGCATGTGCAAGAGAAATCAAAGTGATACATTAAAAACTTCTTTATATGACCATTTATATCATCAAGTGTACATTTACCTCAATCACAAAAACTATTTTATTCTTTTCATCCAAAAAAATTAGCTAGGCTCTTACAATATTAAAAACTGAATAGAATAATCAACCCTTCACAATCATAAGGAGGCGGAAAATAATAGTGCTATATCATATTTCATTAAGATTCATTGTACATTCTAGATAATAGAATTCACCCACCCCATAAAACTCATTATAAACACCATGAAATCCATTTCATATATCATCGGAATTTAATATAAAAGAAGAAAAAAAGAAGATAATAAGAAAACTCTAGAATAGAGCTTTCCTTTTTGCGTTGCTTCTCTTCCTTCTCTCGAATCTCACATCAACGTTGCTTTTTCTTCTGCAAAGGTTTCCATGAAATTTTTCTCACCAAAAGTCTCTGACAAAAGTCTAATGTCTCTTAAAGGATGCGTATTTATAAAACTCCATGTCGGTTTCCATCCTTTCCTCCGCATTACGTGTTCCTTGTTTAGGTTTAATTCCACGCGCCAACTCTCTTTAGTTCCAGTGTCTAGTTACTTCCCACTTGGGTCCACAGCTCGTTAGGGCAAAGTAACTCTTCAATTTCGGACATCACTTGGCCTTGTAATTAAGATAGGATAACACAATTAAATTTCAATTTTGTAATAATTTCATGATTTTATTCAATCCTATTAAACATCCCTAATACATACTTAAAATAATATAAAAACCTACTCCAGCCGAATAAAACAATTTCAAATTAAATCAAAATATTAACTCTTCCATAGGGTTGTTAATAATCCAACTCAATAAAATGATAAATTCTAATTATGTAAAATTTGCATATTCTAATTAAGTATAATCTTAGTCAAGTTTGAATTCAAGTATTTTTAATTTGAAGTTTACATTTATTGTCAAATTTTTTATTTATATATATTATGCATATGTGTGTGTGAGTTGCACAACGGAGAAGTACTATTATGATTCCCATATGATATTTAGGTTTTAAGTATTATTATATTTTAGGAAAAAAGTCTAAATAAATGAATAGTATAACCCTATTAAGCCAAAAAGTCAGTTAAAAATATGATATTATCTTTCACAAATATAATTAAATAATTACATTTTAATTTTGATATATTTTTTATCACTTTCAATATAAAATCTGAATTATATTTTTTAATCAATTAAATAACATATAAAAAATACTATAATTAGTGGAATTTTTAATCAAATATATTACATGATAAGAAATTTAATTAATTGCTAATTACTTAGGATGACAGTTGCCAAAATTTGCTAATTATTTTGGATTTTCTAACTTCTTGCCATCAATTTCAGTAAGGTGCTTGCTACTTATTGGAAGAAAAAGAAAAACATGATGTTATGTTGTTTAGTCCTTAAGTTTTGCCTCTTTTGATTTAATTATCACTTTCTGCATTGAAATCTTTCAAGTATTATCCTCTTATTCTTTCAATCAATTTTTCTACTTACTATTCCTTCAATCTATTTTTCTAATCCAAGTATCACACCGTTTTTTTAAAATGCCTTGTTTAACTATTTGTAATGTTATTTTGATATGTTAATCTTACTTCTAATTTAAATCCTTTTATTATCAATTTATACATCTACCTTTATTAATAAAAGGGGTAGTAAAGTTACGCTCTAATGAAATGTAGGAGATTCAACTAAGCAAAATTACAAAATCTAATTATTATAATTTATTTTTTCACTTAATTATATTTTATTTTAAAACTGAAGTCTATGTCTAAGATATCAGATCATTATAATCTATTTTATTATATATTCAATGAGGGTTTATTTATAAAATTAGACTCTAACTTCAACATGGACCGCTAATGATATGTGCCATCTTGCCTAGCACTTTTCAAAAAGGAAAAATAAATATTGATACAACAATGAAAATAGATGGGTTTTGCACTCATTGTTTTTAGTTTATGTTGTTTAAAAGTAACCTTCTTGAACTATTTTAAATATAGTTGTTCTATGTTAGTCTTGCTTTTGTATTTTTAGCTTCTTTATTCTCGATTTATAAAACTTTTTATTAAAAAACATTTAAAAAGTTTAATTTGATGTAATATGGATTATTGTATCCCAAGCACTATGGTGGTGTTTTGCCTAGTTTCAAATTTTCAATAATGGACATAAGCGCAAACAAAAATCTTTAGACTGTAGTAATCGGATTCCAAATCAAAATTAAGTTCGACTACTTATCCTATCCGTAGTAATTAAGGTTCTTAAACCCATGTTTATTGGCATTATGATGATATGTTTATGGGCATATATAAACTAATCTAGTTCTAGAGGCGTTTTTTATTCAACATGCAGTCATCGTTTCGACGTTGATGATCACTGGTTCGCTATTGCACTGAAACCACTAGAAGAACCTCTTCGATCAAAACAATGGGCGTCTCCACACTGTTCGAACTATATGCAATCAAGAACAAGGCTGTTCTAAAACTAATGAAAGAAAACTTCCATTTTTTAATCTTTTTTTATGAAAGCAACTTCTGGGTCATGTTTCTCATGAAAGGCGAGCATGTTCAGGATTCTGGTAAGGGAAGATCTTCAACATAATATATACTAATGATTCAAACGAGGCCATTCACTTCCTCAAGTTTATATATACCAACCAAAAACAAATAATCAAATGGGTCATCAATGATTCAACATGTAGTCATTCCTTAGTAGGGGAACACGCTTGAAGGGTGCCCATTGCAACAATAACGGAGAAATTTAAAAAACGCGAAGAAGTTGCTATCAATACACAATGAGATATACATACGCGTATGAAAGAAAGAGTACAAGGGAATTGAACTTTGACTTGATAAATTTTGCATGGCTGATATAAAAAACTAAACAAGGAATCTTATAAGTTAGGTTGCTCGTGACCAGCCTTTGTTAGAAATTAAACCTTATATATATGTACAATACTGGCATCCACACACTATAGTACTTACATCATCTGTAACTCAAATTTTTTGCTGTATGTTAATTCCCCACCATGTGGGCAACTCAACAGGGAGTTGAGACGAAAGAGCATGCACTGTCGATATATAATATATTTGTTGAAATTAATTATGTGTTGAGAGGGGAGAGCTAGCTCGAGAGCGTCAATTCCAAGAGGCCATTAATGGTAGGGAACGCTTGTTTGTTTCGTAAGTCATTGAGAAATCCTGTTTACTCCATATCTCACAATAGGATTGACATATATATGATAATCATGCTATAAGAATGTATATGACCATGGCCAAGCCTTCAAAATCTGCCGATTAATGAAAAAGTAAATTAAAAAGGACCATCTAAATATATATATGATAACAACTTGGTTTTAGATTAATATGCAATAATCAAGTCCAGAGAGACTCTCTCTTGAAATTATTGTCTTGCATTACATTGCTAGAAGAGGCCAAGTTCATGTACTGTGGAAGACTGTTGAAGTTGGCCGACATCATGACAGCTTTCTCATCCAGAACCATCTGGTTGCTTGTGGGCAAGGGAGGCTCTTGGTGCATCTGAATGCATAGTATCTCAGCTTGGGCCACAGCTAGCTGCATTTGCAACTGGGAAACTTGGTTTTGCAGATAAGATATTGCACCAACGCACCCATAAACTGGGTCTCTAAGCCTTGCATTTGCTTCGTAGACGAGGCTGCTCACTGCATCGGCCCTCTGATGGACAGGAAGTTCCTGCAAGATTGAAATCATTGTTATACAAATTAAGCATGAGGAATTATAAAGATTTAATCTAGATACTTGTTAAAAAGAAATGGGCAAGTGAGATTGAAACCTGCAACATTTTGCTCACGTTGCTAGCCCCAAAAACCTTGTGGACCATTGCAAATTTTTGAGGGTCATCGGGTGGGAAGTAAGGGGCGAAGATGCATTCTTTGGTACACCGGCGCCTTAGCAATTTGCATGATGCACAAGGTGAGTTCCCTCCCATATTGGAATTAGCTAGGCTTGATCGGAAACTCTAGTAAGAGATAAGAAAACTTTTGGGCAGAGAAAGAGTGAGCGAGGGAGACAAGAAGAAGTGGAGAAGCTTGCTGGGAAGAAAATGAAAAGTAGGAAGACGAGTAGAAGCTGGTTGAATCTTCTTTATATAGGTGAGTGTGGCCTACATTAGACTTCTTACTCCATAGAAGATCTGTGCATTGTTTGCACTAGCATGACTATTACATTGTTTATACATTGCCAAGCTTCCTAGCTACATGTGCCAAAACTCGAAGCTTGATTTGTAGGTACAGTTTTTATAAGCTTGAATACGTCTATCATTCATTAATTCATCAGTAGATAAGTTGATTATGATCCATCTTCTTCCTATTTTGATTAGAAGACATATCTAAGAGCATTCCAGAAATCAAGTTGGCATGATTTTGATATAAAAATGTAGCAAACATTCACGTTGAACCAATCTCCTACTCCCTTGGGTTAGGAGTTGCGTACCATTTTTAACCTTGTCCCTTAGCCTACTCTTCTATCATCTTCCCCATCGCCATCACTCGACTCCTAATCGAATTTAGTTAACTAGCAATACTATTAACTAGTTATAAAGTTCATTAAAGTTGCAATGCTCTTGTATCCCTCCTCGCACACATGGAGTAGTGCTCTGACCTAAATAATTTGTGTCATTTAGAAGTTCAACATACATAACACTGTGCTACACTTATTATTGATATCAACACGTACTGTAAATATCTAAGTCAAGTATTAATTTACCCATTTTGAATTCTTGGAAAGAATTTCAGCACATGAAAACTCATCTGTCTGAGATCAAGATGCTCACTAGGAGTCAACACAAATTCTTTAAGCAACAGACAGATAGGATGCTAGCAGGTCTTACATATTGGAGTAATTACAAAGCATAGCTGATGAGACTTTTCTCTGGACAACCATATTTATAAAGCTAAAACAAAAATAATTTAAGATCATCAAACGTTTAAGTTTTACAGTGGTGAATACATTCACTCACATGGACATTAAAGTGAATCACACACATACTTGTCTAAGAAATATCATTTGCAGAACATATATAAATGTTATAGATTAGAGAAGCGAGAGTGGGAGAACTGAGAACTCACGGTATACTACATATAAAACAATGGTGGTTAGAGACAAATTTAAACGAGATCCGACATCAGACTAGGGTCTAATGCAAATTGAATGCGACCCAATTTCTAGGAGGACGTATTGAAAACTCAAGTTGTAGTGCCCAAGTCTTTGGGCAATAAATGACCCTCACATGTTTCTATTCTCTTTCATTTCCTCCTCCAAGGTGAAAACAGCATACTTATCCTAGTTTTCATGTTGGGTTTTCTTCACCAGCACTTAAAATGATAAGAAGGGAGAGTGTAGCAGAGGTTTTATATGTGTTTTTAAGTTTCCAAGTGCGTGGTTCCAGCCCTAAGCACAAGAGGGATCAATAAACAAGATAAGAAACAGACATCTTTCTCTAACTTGGAAAGCAAAAAACATGAACAACTCCAAGGCGCATTCAATGCAGGCTGGTGGCCAAGATTCGTATTGCCTCAAAGACAACATAGAAATGTTTAGCCTTCTCTTATCTTCTATATTACACGTATAGAAGGAAGGTGGCATTGTTTGAGGGAGGTGTTTATTTGCTAGTCTAATCGATAAATCTTTACACAAGTTTGTTTTCAGAGAAGCACATGATCATGGAGATAGTTTGTCCAAGGGTAATTAATGTTTGAAACGAGTGTACGTAGATCATACTGCCAAGTTTTTAGATGTACTCATAACTTGGTATCACTTATAAGAATTATATATTTGCTGGAGGGCTTGCGTATAACTCATGCATGTTAGTAGCTTAACAGTAACATTGTCAACAATGACAAAGCAAGCGATTGAAAATGTATTATTCCAAATTGATCGTGGATAAGGTCCGTGACTTATATATATATTAATAGGAAAGCGTATTAAAAAAAGCACATAATACTTATTACAAGCCCTTTTGGGCCCAATATTAATATTAAAGTCATGGTTGACCTTAGTGTTTTCCTATGCTAATTGTAGAAGCCTTCACAAGTTCGTCTCTTGTCAAGGGGTTTGCCTCAGTACTTAGTATTTGCCCATGCTGATTGTGGAACCTTAAAAGGGCTAGTGAAATCGGCAATCTTAATTGTACTTAAGCACAAATAATATTGATATAATTTGTATAAGAGTCACAATCCAACCTAAAAATACTAAAAGCCTGCTAATTATATTACATACCTCCCACCCATGTAAATATAATTAATAGGTTTGTAGGCTTAAAAATATAAAAGATAACACTAGAATTACACTTAAACTCACTAATAAGTGTAATCTCATTCATATAAACCATGTTCATTATATTAATAAGTTATGTATATTCTAATTCTTTTTATTTATTTCAACCCCTCTGCGTTAAAGTATTTGGGATCTTTTTTCACTCTTATCATGTTTCAACCTTTCTTTCGTTGCCATTGGTTTTGTTAGCATAATAATTTTATGGGTTTATTCATACTTATTTAATTTAAAATTATTATTATTATTAGTATTATTATTATTATTATTATTTAGTAAGAAAGTGTTGGATTATTATTCTACTCAAATTAAGAATTTTAAAAATATTGATAAATTTTCATATATTTATAATTATACTACTTGAATAAAAAATTTTAATTTCTTAAAAATGCATGCTTAATTTAAATTTTTACAGATTTTTATTATTAAGAAAAATTTTAGAGTATAATTTATCCAAAATAAAAATATTTTAAAAAATAAATTCCATTTAATTATTGATTTTTTAACTTATTAAAATTAATATTACTTTTAGTATTTGTATACAACTATATTTTTGTCAAAATTACATAAATATTTATAATTTTTATTTAAATATAACAAAGTAATATTTTATGTAATTAATTGTATATTTTCAATACATATTATTATTAAGTTTCAAATGTATCTCGTTCATCGTGTAGGTCTTTGCCTACTTTGATATTGAAAATTTAATTTATTTTCCTTGAAAAAATTAATTTATTTTTAAATTAATATAATATTTGTGAAAACTTTTTTAATATAGTGACTTTAATACCTGGCCCACCCTTTGTTTTTATTTTTTATAATAGGCCAAATTTTCAACTCTTATCAATAAAATAGGAACTAAAATCACACTTTCATAAAAAGAGATTCAACTAATTAAAATACAAAAATAAAAAAAATAAAATACTAAATCATTATTAATTCATCTCTTTATTTAATTAAAGTTTATCTATAAAATCAAAATCTATCATCTCATTCATTTTAAAGTTTATCTTAGAGTGCATTTCTAACACATGTAGCACGTAGCACGACGCGCATAGTACTAGCACGACATGTATTTAGTATATTATCAATAATTCATAATAAAAAATCATATAAGGGCATTTACATAGATCTACTACATTTTATATATGTGTGTGTGTGTATATATTAAAAAGTGTATCGCGGAGGTGTAGCTCATGTATATAGGACTCTTAGTTTTATCTCAAGTTATACAAATAAAATTATTTATGAATAGTGCATGAGTTTTCTTTATTTAACTCGAACTTGACTCGGCTCGAAGCCTTTTGAGCTCAACTCGAGCTCGAAATAAATAAATTCAATCTAAATACAATTGAAATGGACTCTATTTGTTTGATTAGCACTCCTAATTAACGGGTCGGAGCACGGTTTTATTGCTGACCTTCCCCATCGGGCCGGACATGCCTGACCGACCTAGCCCATTGCCATCAATTGCTTCGATCCGTGTTATGGATCAGTGGCCCATCTCTATTAACAAGCCCATATACTAGCCCCAAAAATATTTTATTGGCCAGCGCTTTCTCATTAATTTCATGAATAAAAGCCCATTATCAAGAGTTAAATTTAATTTGTCCATTATCGAAAATTTAAATTCGTATTAAAAAATCTATATATTCATGCCTACTATTTTCTCTTTAGGCCCTGCAATACAAGTAATTTTCTTCTAAAAAATGACACGTAAATATCTAGTATGGCACAATATAATAAAATCATGAGTTTGAGTGTCTGAAGTATATGATGTCTGTGAACATGGAAAATGACTGGATATATGCGGTGAGACATTAAGCCCTAAATATTATCCCTCAACGTATCATTTTCTGCTTCTAAATTAAATGCTAAAATTGAAAAATAAACATAATATTTTCTTATAACTGCAGTGCACACATAATTTAAAGCGAGTATAAATAGGTAGCCTTACACGGAGAGCTTGCAATAGTTTTGATTCATTTTTTGCTTTTAATCTATAGCTTAGCAAGCGTCATCTTTGAGATTAGGAATGGGAACAAACAGGAGATACCGTTTCAATTTCAATAGAAAACTTTATATAAAATTTTATAGGGTGTTTGTTTACATTATTTTGAGCACATTTTCAAAATAAATAATAAGAACTTAATAGGCAAGATTAGGTGTTTGGGAAAGGCTAAGGCACGAAAAAAAAATTAACCCCACCTCTGACAAAATTATGACGATAAAAAGAGGGTAATTCTTTTTAAAGGGATTACAGGCGAGATGGACGAGATTTTCTATAATGTTCTTATCTTTCCCTCTCGTTTCTTTCAACCAAACCTTCGATCTTCTTCACATCTTATTTTCTTCCTCTCTTCTTCACTGTCAAGAGGTGCTTAATTTATTATGGAAGGGTTAGTGAAGCTCTGAATGTGATTTATAGCTGCGAATCTAGGGTATAAATTAACATGAACGCGTTAGTGAAACTTTTGTTGGAAGGGTGAATCGTGTTTACACAGTATCTATATGATTTATACCTTCCACCCAAAAACGAAGGAAAACCTTGAATCAGATTGAACACTCTCGTCCCTCAGCTCTGACCGTCTTCCGGTGACGGCAACAACAGCTAAAGCGAAAATGGTTCTTCTTCCCGATCCCTAGCCGTCTTCCATCGGCAGTGGATGCGGGGGTAGGAGATGTTGGCGGGAACGAGCGGGCTTTTCTTTGCCACCCCTCCACGGCACTGGCGGCAGTTGTTGTGGATGTTACTAGCATCAGCCTTTCTGGGTCTGGGCACCCAAAATCCCCCCTGATGTGTGAGTTTTGCTGCCTCTTTTGTCACTATCACAAACTAATTAATGTCGTAATGTTATCTTTATTTTTGGCGATAAAAGGAGTTTTTGGTTAATGTTATAAACTTATAATTGGCGTTTCTTTTCCATCGGTGTCACCGAGAACTTGATGAATTTAATTAAAACATAATAAATTGTGTGCCTCACAGTGGAATGGATCATACAGGGTTATCACAAGTTGATTCTACTTATAATCGGTAAAAAAATTAAGTTCCACAACCTAAATTTGCAAGCCAAAGCACCAAAACTCTTTTTTCTTTCTCTAGTAGAGCGACGTGCCTCTCCAGAAGATTTAAGCAATGTTTCATTTATTAAGGGGTCTTATTGACCGGAAAATATTAATAAAACTCCGAATAGAATGTCTTTCCTAATAGAGATACTTATTAGGGGGTCTTATCTATTAGGTTTATTTAGGTAATTCTATTAATAATATAAAGGCCAATGATATTTCCTTGGGTTAGAATTGTCAATCCTGGTGATTTTTGGTAGTTGTGGGAAGTTATAATCGGATCTCTATTCGTGTAGTTCAAATCTAGGATTATCAATAACCTCTCTAAGAAACATCATTAGCTTAACATAAAACCATAATTAATATAAAATTCTCCCCAAACATTGGGTGTTTAATAAATAACGTCCAATATCTCCCACTCACACAATATAAAGAGTAACGTGTCACCAACAAATGAGCGCATTGCAAATTCTCCCATTCGCACAAGAAATGTGAGACGGTGGTTTCTATGCTTGATCATACGAAAAAATGATCGTGTGATCTGTGAGAAGACTACCACAATAAAGCTACCACTATGCACATGTTAAGGATAACATAAGAGCTTTCAAATACTCATTATCCCCTATACTATTAATGAAGTTTTAATATCTCTCATATGTGAAATTTACTCTACTCCCAATATCCACATTATGCAACCCGTCATTGGTGTAATAATGGTTTAAACTTGGATATAGTCAAATAGTTTTCCTTTCACACTTTTTTTATGACTAAAATCACCAAATCACTCGTGGTTAAAGGTAGCAAGCTAAAAAAGTTACATAATTTTATCATCTCAAATATAATTGAAAGTATAAGGGTGCACGGAAACAATTATTGTTTCGGGGATTCGCTCAGTAGGGAAGCATTGATCATTCTCCCACTATCTTTATCCTCATGGTCGAAAAAAGTAGGGAAGCATTGATCATTCTCCCACTATCTTTATCCTCATGGTCGAAAAAAGTATGCAGTATGAATCACATGTTGTGGTGAATTCTTGTAACGACTCATTTAAAAGTGCAAACTAATGGCCCTCCTAAGTTATTTTTTTAAAAGTGGTTAACTAAAGTTAAAAATTTATAATCCATTTATACTAATAAACTAAATCTTACACCAAGCAGGTATTAAATGTGGGACTAAGTTGAGGTTATCACAATCCACCCCCCTATAAAATTTTATCCTTGAAATTCTTACACTTAGCCCGTTGCTAACCCTACTCCACATCTTTCTTTGGCTCGTAACTAGCACCTTAGCCAACGTCTTTTCTCCAGCCCACCATCCAACAAGCAACCAAATTGCTCCAACACTATTTGTAATGACCCAATCCAAAATGTAAACTAATGAGTTTAAGTCATCTTTTCAAAGTAGTTAACCGAAGTTAAAGATCTATAATCCATTCCACTAATAAACCAAATCTTACACTAGAAAGTATTAGATGTAGGATTAAGTTGTGGTTATGACAATTCTATCCTCAAAAGGAGTATTACTCAAGAAGAGTATTACTCATAAAAAGTGTTTGTCTATAATTAGCATCATATAAATCTTAATCCAATCACTACTCAACATTAATTGACTTGAGACACTTAGCATATTTACATCAACGCTGAATCTATCTTAAATCTCACATATTTCTATCTATAAGATATATAGTTGTAAGTATCATACAAGCCATTATAGAAAATGGTCTCATCTTGATCTACGTCAAGGCAACATACATGACATGAAGTAGTGATGTCTTACCTATCATTATTCTCTAGCAATAAAGGTAAATATTTGGTAAGATAGTCATTCATCCTATTATACATACTATTCCTGTGTATTCACACAATTGCAATGAAGTGAAATATGTATCTTTATCATAAATAGTAGAAAATATAATAAAGTCTAATAAAATACATAAAATATAAAAATAAAATCTCATCACTCAAACATGAGAGTTATACACATCACCAACAATAGGTTTGGTAAGTGGGTTAGCAACCATCTGATGTGTAGTGATGTATTTCAAGTTTAATTCATTCTCTTGTAGTATGTCTCTGGTGAAGTTAAATATGATATCAATGTGTTGGATTTTGTTATCTATTTGTGATCCGTAGTATACACTATGATGGCTTTGATTATCACGAAAGATAGTCACAGGACACAAAAATAAAGTTGTAACTCCAAATGATGTAGAATACCTCTCAACCAAACACCTCTACCACCGCATTGGAAGCAGCAATGAATTCTACCTCCATGGTTGTTAACCAACACATGTTTGTTTCTTGCACGCCCATGAAATAGTACACCCATTCAAGAAGAAAACATATGCAAAAGCATATTTGCAATGCTCCAAATCACTAGCCTAGTCAGCATAAGTGTAGCCAACAGCTCCAAATCTCCACCTCTGTATGAGAGAGAATAATGTGTAGTCTCATTGATATATCTCAAAATCCTTTTCACAACTTGCCAATGTACTAAACTTGGATTTGATTGATATCTACTCACTAGACCTACATCATAGGCTATATCAGGTCGAATGAATATTACGGCATATATTAAGCTACTAATGACACTTGTATATAGAATTCTACTCATCTTTTGATTCTCTTATGGAGTCAAAGGGCATGCTCTAAAGTATTCCCCTTTTTCTATTGGGTATGTATGGGGTGTTAAACCATTTAAGAACCTTATTAATATAAAATTCTTGTGAAAAAGATAAAAATCTCTTTAACAATCCTACTCAATTTTAACTTTAAAAATAAATTCAGTTTTGCTCATGCTCTTTACTTCAAAATTGAAGGAAACCATTCTTTAATAGAAAGTAGATACTCCTTATTATTGTTAGTTAGCAAAATATCATCCACATATAAAAATAGAATTACAAAAACCTTCTCTAAACATTTTATGTAGATATAATGATCCTCCGGAATCACTGTGAAACTATAAAAAATTACAACTTTGTGAAATGTAAATTCCACTTTCTGGAAAATTGTTCTAGGCCATAGATTAAACGTTGGAGTTTGCACACCTCGTTCTCTTAGCCTAGCACAACAAACCATGTTGGTTGTTGCATATAAATCTCTTCAACCAATATAAATCTCTTCATCCAACTCTCCATTCTAAATTGTGGTTTTAACGGCCATTTGATTTAATTCTAAATCTAAAAATTCTACAATAGATAATTAAAGGGGAATTGAGGTAAATTGAACTGCTCGAGAAAAAGTTTCTTCTAGTCAACACCTTCTTGCTGAGTGTAACCATTGACAACCAGACGGGTTTTATATCTTTCAAATAAACCATCAACCTTTCTTTTGAGATTTAAAACTCATTTATTGCCAATAACCTTACGTCCCTAAGGAAGATCAACCAATGTTCAAACTTTGTTAACCTTTATTGACTTTATTTTCTCATCCATTGTTGTTTTCCACTTATTACCAACAGGACTAGACAATGCGTCAATGCCTACTAGAAGGAAATTGGACCATTTCATCTTCCCCTTCATGCACGAAAGCTTTTGTTTCAATATCAAAGCGACGTCAAGGAACAGGGGTGTGTTCACTTTGGCATAAGGGTCCTTCTTGAAGAATTGAGTATCCCTCTCGCTCCCACTAAGATGAAATTCCCCATAATTGTCTTCAACCTGTTGAATTGGTTGAAGAAGAGCAATGTTTGTAACACCTCGATTCAGCCCATAGAGCAAACAAATCAAATTGATAAATTTTAGAATACTAATTTATAACCCACTAAAATGAAGAACCAACACAAGAATGACTTAACCACTCAAGGCATCAAATGATAGAACTCGAGGAAAACTAATGTGTAGACAATACCAAATGCATGTAAGACACCTAGGGCTTCGCTCATATAAATAGGACATCGTAGATGAGTCGAATCTATAAAGAAGACTAAGTTTCTAAAGAAAATCTGGCAAAGTCTCCTTTGTAAATAGTATGATGGAAAAATTTGACAACTTGTATAATTATCATTCAATTACAGAACAATCTCAGAACGTTTAATAATATCACGTAACATTCATAAAAACATCTCCAAGGCGTTACACCACATTTTTAGATCATTCACATTATATTTTAATACATATTTCACATTCATTAGGCTATGGGCTTGTCTAGTCTTCACATGGGCCCTTCTCCACTAATTACAAATCACTGAAACTCTTCTAGCTTGTGTTCCTTCTTAGCTCAGTATACCTACAAAAGTAACATGGTTTCGTATACATGGATTATTTAACCATTAGTTCTAGGACTCTGAGGCTTAGAGAAACCTGCACAAAATAAGTTAGACCTGCATACCCTAGAGTATTCCGTCTGCAAAATAGAGAAAATACAGTTAGGTAAAAAAACTAACAAACTGTCATGGTATCATATCACTGGCACAAGCCGACATGGGTCACAGCATAAGTGTAACAACCCAACCCAAAGTTCAATGTAATGGGCCTAAGTCACCTCCTCAGTGGTTAACCAAGTTGAAAATCTATAGTTCATTCCCACTTATAAAGAGGAACTTACCTCAATAAATGTAGGACTAAGTTAAGGAATCTCACAATCCACCCACCTAAGAAAATTTCATCATCAAAATTCCTACACTTGGCCCGTCACTAACCCATCATCAACTTACCTCGCATGTAGTAAGTTGATATCATATGCATAAGACCGTCACCGAGTACCATAGGTGGGTACCGTTGGACCCATCGGTAACATTATGCGTCCCATCCATCTCGCATGAAAGTCAAAATCTAAAAATATAATACATGTATAGGGTTTGGGCATGAGCATTTCAAATAACACTAAACTGTAACTTTCAACTAGATCTTATAACTTTCGAAATCTCATCAAGGGATTTCATCCTTAAGGTATGATTAATCTGGAAGATATATTAAATCACCCGTAGGTAGTAGGATCCAATAAAATGTTACTAACTATGTTTTACGATGTAAATCAAATCACATGAGCCAAACATAAGATCAAACGGAAAAGAGGTTTAACGGACTTGATAAGAGCTCCCTCATCCTAGTGTGGCAAAGCCATCTCTCTCTCTCTCTCTCTCTCTCTCTCTCTCTCTCTCTCTCATTATTCTAACATTGAGAAGGGAGGAGAGGAGAGAACCAGGTTTTGGTAAGTTTTGTCTTCTTTTCTTGATTTTCTCTATTATGTCACTATATTTTCATGTAAAACTCATGTTTAAGATATACATGTACCATAGTTATGTGAATTTTGATAGAGAGCCCAACTAAAAGCCAATGGAACTTTATCTATACATAAACAGTGTCAACGAGGTAAAATTCTTTGAAATACACTAGCAATACAAATTGGGAGGATTACAACACTCATAAAAATCGATAAAAGTGAGTTTCTTTAAGTTTATTAGTCAAATATTACATTTTAATTAACAATTGAATGAAAAAGTTATTTATTAGAGAATATGTCACCTTAAAGCCATTTTCAAGCAATCATTTTTTTTAAAAAAAATTCAGCCAATCACTTTTTAATATTTTTTGAAAAAAATGCTCATTGCCAAACACAATTTCTATAGCTCTCACACATTGAAAAATTAATACAAAAGTTTTTGTTATTAAATATTATTAAATATATATATATATATATATATATATATATACATATATATATATATATATGCCACTTTGGCCTATGCAACCTAAACATTCAAAAAATGTACCACCGTTTTACAAAAATTACCCTTATTTTCCTAATGAGGAGAACCCTGATTCAAAGCCCACTTTTAAGAATTTAAGCCCATACATTCAGAAACCCGTATCTTATTGTCTTTGTTATCTAGAACAAACCCCTGATGTTCTGGAAACATGTGACCCTGCTGAGATTGCAAAACATCACTTCTCACAGTTTTCTCATTTTCCTGTGATATCAAGTAAGACTAGATTTTTCTATGAGTGTATATTACAAGATATGAGCTCCTGTGAGATAACTCATCGATATGTTGGCCATGAGTATGGTACTACTTTAAAGTATCCTGAGGATTATGAAACAAAAATATCCTATAGTAAATTGGTTATTCAGAAAATAGTGTCTATAGAAGAATATGGTCACCCAAACACTTTCAGAAAGTTTCATGTTACAAAGCCTCCTCCTGGTATGTTTCCTACAGAGTATACGTACTGGGATTATATAGAAGCCTTTGATAAAGTCTTATTATATCAGAATCCTACATCACAACACTCCTGGTTTATCCGTTGTGATCTTGGAAAAACCATGTCTCATCCCTATGTGGTTTCACCAATGGCTAGGAAAGTTTGGTCCTACTGTTTGAATATCTGCCTAAATATTATAAAACTCAGTTTGATAAGTTTTATCAAATCATTCAAACGTCGTTTAGAAATCCATTCTACTATTTCCTGTTGTATTTCAGAATCCCATGGATTTTATCCTGGAACTTCTGCTTCTACACCTTTGATGATCAAGGGATTCCAGTTTCCTCTCTGGCTTACAATGTGTATATTCGATGGTGGGATAAGTTTAACCGTTCTCTAGTCATTCCTAGTAAAAATGTATTATTCAACAAGCCAGATCCTCCCTTGAGCATTTCACCTCCAGTGCTTCCACCAGCACTATCTCCTAATATTTATTCATGGGTTTTACAGTTGCAGGAAGATATGCCAAGGATGCCTGAAGACGAAGCAATGAGAATAGCTCATATGCTACACATGTATGGTGCAGTCCCGAAAACCCAAGGAGCCATTGCTATTGAGCCTATTGGAGACAAGAACAAGAAGACTGAAGCCCCTTCATCTCAATTTGCTCAGTCACCTTGGAGCGAAAAAGACTTGCATTGCAAACTGTGCAATACCCACGGTCACATGGCATTACTTTGCCCAGAAGCACCGGACACAGAATTTGATTTTGAATTAGGACCTCGTTGTTACTGTTGTGGTCAATATGGCCATATCACAATGATGTGTCCCTCCCGGACAAAGTCTCCTTCACCCATAGCGTCCCCTACCGTGGTCATGAGCCAAGAGTCTTCGACCCAACTTCCACCAAGGAAATCTTCTCCTTGGAGTACTGTCCAAGCAGATGTGGGTCCCTCTACTGGTCCCACTGGTGGTCCCATGGGTCCCAAGGAATCTCTTTAAGAAAGTGGTGGACCCCACTTATGTCGGGAATTATTTCCCTTCCCCAGTTATAAATAGAAGTCTGGAGAAGCAGAGGAGGACCGGAAGTTTTGGAGTCCTCATATTTATTTTGCTCCATGCTCTGGTTGTCAATCACCTAATTTCGTATCTGCACGCCTGCGGAGGCAATTCCGCGTTAGTGATTACAACATTAAGTAGTATAATAGATAAAACAAATCAAGTACATTCCACCATTTCCATATGCTTATTTTAATATGTGGTGGAGCGATTCTGCTATACTCCAAAACATTATGGAGGAGGTATCCGCCGTGATCCACACACCCCGGCCGTAGCCCTTTTGCAGGGAGGCTACCACTACCATCTCCAGTGCCAGTGCCTCGCACACCCCGGCCGTAGCCTTTTTGTGGGGAAGCTGTAACAACCCGCCAATTTTCATGATAATATTGTGGGCCTAACTGGCTAGGTGTTACTCAAAATTAAAGCAATTATGTCAACATTATTATAAATCATAACTTATAATAAAATCCCACAGTCTTGGACCGTTTCCCAGCAGCCACACTTATTCCTCAATTAAATA